>JASDQU010308504.1:99100-135579 GCA_032191745.1 Picea mariana
ATATACCAAGGAGACATTTTCATTTTGAATCATCTTGTACTTGAACATTTAAGTGGGGTAAAAGGAGGTTTCCCCCTCGAAGAGGCTTATTATCTGATATTATCTCTTTTTCAAGGCGTTGAGTACTTTTCTTGAGGTTTTTCTATGCTATATTGATGTTTGGTTCTTAACAGAACATATCATGTTTTGATGTAGAGGGTGTCATGAACACAAGAACCTACTAAGAGAATATTCGTTAAGCAAAAAATTAGAACAGGAAAACTCAAAACAACAACAAGATGAGGACGAGTTTGTTAGGGAAAACTATATAGGCAGAGGAAATAAGAGACAAGGAAAGCTCCCCACAATGAGCAACCCGGAATAAAGGAATAGGTTTGAAGGACAGGGAAATCCAAAAAAGGGGGAAGAGGAGGAACACAAAAGGAAAAAAGAAAGGGAGACAAATGAACAAGAAGCAAATAAGACCACAGAGAGTCAAAACTCTCAAGGAAATCATGGGAACAACAAGAGAACAATCAAACAAGGTGTCGAAGACACAAATACCCCAATGTTGGAGGTCGACAATGATTCGGAAATGACATCAAGTGAGGTTGGAACAGAAGACCCATACCTAAGAGATATCGTGGAAAGGGAAGGGATAGACCTCTCGAATATGCTGGAACAATGGAAAAATCGAGGAGTCAACAATATACCAACGGAGCAATTGGATCGCATCAAATACCTATTCCTTTTGAGGGAGGAAGAAAAAACCAAAGGAATCAAGCACATGCATGGCGAAATAGGAAAATTGGGTATCAAAATAGGAGAAGGTCAACCACAACACTCACCAAAGCAGGCAAGATGGAAGAAAGAGAGGAAATCAAACAGCTTAGCCCTATAGGAATTAGGAGCGCTTCTGATAAATTCAAGTAAGATCAAAAAGTTATTTCCCAACTCCCCCCCACATGTTTAAATTAAGTTTATTACTTGGAACATAAGGGGCCTGAACAACCCTGGAAAACAATGAATCCTTAAAAATAGACTGAATATGGAACAACCAGATATATGCTTTGTTCAAGAGACAAAATGTAATATGGATAGAATGGAAATAATAAGTAAGAAGTATTGGAATAAGTACAAGTTTCTAACAATAGAGATTCAAAACACGGCGGGAGGCATACTCACCCTGTGGAACCCACAATTGGTGAATATACTCTATGTTGAAGCCACTGGGCACACATTATCTGTAAAAATGAAATTGATAGGGAACACAGAGGAGGTCTTATGTACAAATGTATATGGACCCCGGGTATTGGAGGATAAAAGAAGAATGCTACTAGACCTAGAAAATATAAAGGAGAGGAACAGTAACATCCATTGGATTATGGTTGAGGACTTCAAAATTATAAATACTCTAGCTAGGAAAAAAGGGGGCAACCGGATATTGGACAGAGATGTGGAAGATTTCACATCCTTCATTGAAAGAACGGAGCTAGTGGACATCAGGATTAGTAATGGGAAGTTTACCTGGAACAACAACAGACATTCATACCACCAGGTGGCCACGAGGTTAGACAGATTCCTAGTCTCAAAATCCATCATTCTGTAGGGTTTAGCATTGGAAAGAAGCATCCTCCCCTGCAGGGGATCAGACCACTGGTCGGTGCGATTGGAGGTAAATTTTCAGATAACAACAAAGAACAAGCCTTTCATATTAAAGAAATTTTGGATTGACCACCCAACCTTCAAGGAGAAAATCAAATCTTGGTGGCAAGAGGATTACCCAGAACAACAGACCAAGATGTTTAGACTTAAAAAAAAACTCAGGTACATAAAGCAAAAACTCAAGAAGTGGAACAAAGAAGTTTTTGGAAACATCAGCCAGGAAAAAAAAATAATAGAGGTAAGAGTGGAAGAGCTACAGGAGCAATGCATCCAAGAAGGCTACACCAAGGAGAGGAAAAAATAAAAGAACCAATTACTCCAGGATTGGGAAGCAAGATGTAAGCAAGAAGAGACCTTGTGGAGACAAAAATCCAGAATTCGGTGGCTTAAGCAAGGGGAGAGAAATACCAAGTTCTTCCATGGATCAACTATAGCGAGAAGATCTCATAACAGAATTTTGAATATCTGGGATCATGATGGGATAGAGAGAGAGAGTCCCACTAGGACATTGAAAACACTTTGGTCAAACACATCTAGGGGATAGCCAAAGAACCCAACTGGGACAGGATCGAAGCAATCCAAAGGATAGTAAGGTACATCCCTAAGTTGGTAACACAAGAACACAATGTCAACCTTTGCAAACCCATAGCAAAGGAAGAAGTAGACCGAGTGATCCAAGAGATGCCAAATGGAAAGGCCCCAGGCCTATATGGATTCACAGTGGAATTTTTAAAATCTTGTTGGGATGTGTTTAAGCATGATATTTATGGTATAGTGGAGGACTCCATATGCTCAGCCTCAATCCTGAAGGCTCTGAACGCCACGATGATCACTCTAATCCCAAAATAAAATGAATCCCGAACTCCAGACCGCTATCGACCGATAGCCTTGTGCAATGTTGTGTATAAGATAATTTCAATAGTAATATCTATTAGATTGAAACCACTTCTCCCAACTCTGATCTCACAGGAACATGTGGGCTTCAGGGAGGGGAGGTAGATTCTGGACAACATCATACAATCCCATGAAATAATACATACCCTGAAAAGTAAAAAGAAAGCGGGGATGTTAATCCAATTGGACTTGGAAAAGGCTTATGAAAAAATAAGCTGGCACTATATGGCAAAAAATATGGAAGCATTTGGGTTTGAGCAGCACTGGATTAAATGGATCATCAACCTAGTCTCTACAATGATCTTCTCGCTTCTAGTAAATGGAGCTCCAACCAAGTCGTTCTACCCCTTTAGGGGTATAATACAAGGGGATCCTTTGTCCCCTTCCTATTCATTTTAATGATGGAAGGGATAAGTAGGAGCATAAAGATAACAATGGACGAAGGCGAAATCAAAGGCCTAAAATCGTTCGAAGACTTCCCAACCTCAACACACCAACAATTTGTGGACGATACCTTGCTCCATGGAACACCCACGGTCAAGGAAGTAAAGGCGTACAAAAAAATAAATTAGAAGAGTTTGGAGAGGCCTCGGGGGATGAAATAAACCACTCTAAATCCATTATCTCCTTCTTCAACACAAATCCTGCAATCCAAAGGAACCTGTCCAACATATTGGGGTTTGAGCGGAAAACACTCCCAACAAAGTATTTGGGGGTGCCCCTAACAAACAGGGCATGTAGAAACGTAACGTGGGAAGGAATCATCAAAAAGTTGCAGGAGAGGGTTAATAATTGGACTTACAGAACTCTAAACCTAGCAGGATGGTTAATCCTTACTAAATCGATCCTACAAGCAATCCCGACGTATCTTATGATGGTGTTTTCGACTCCAAAAGGCATCCTAAAAAAAATTAGAGAAATCTAGAGAGACTTCCTATGGAGAGGAGCTGAGGACAAAAATAAATGGGCCTTGGTGGCATGGGACAAAGTGTGCAGACCAAAGAACAAAGGGGGCCTCGAATTACAAGACCCACAGGTAACCAACGAGGCATACGGGGAAAATTTGTGGTGGATATGGGTAAAGGAAAGCTCAGTGCCATGGGTTAAACTATGGAAATAAAAATATGCCCCAGAGGTCAAACCCTAGGAGAGGATCAGGTTCATGGGAACAAGGGAAGGGTCAGACATCTGGAATATTGCATGGAAGAATAAAAATTCGATACAAAGTCACAACTTTTGGGAAATTAGGAATGGGAGAACAGCGAGATTTTGGGAGGATGCTTGGCAACAGGAACCCAGAATTGAAAACTAGGACAGAGAGGTTACCAAGCAAGAGATGATTCGGCCAGGAAAATGAAAGTCCATTATTACTGGAAACAGAGGGAGGAGAACGTTAGATGGAGAATTTGGGACAAAATCAATCCACAAAATAGAGCTCAGGGAGACCCGGTGATGAATGAGATTGAGGAAGAATTGGGTAAAAGGAAAATTGGGGTCTCGAAAGAGGAGGACCAATTAAGGTGGGGAAGGAAAAATGGATGAGAATTCAATCTAAAATAGGCTCAGTACTACATAGAAAGACAGGACCAAGAAAACCCAAAACCATATTGGGAGAGGATCTGGAAGGACCCCCAATGGCCAAATATTAAAGTGCTTGAATGGTTAATCCTACACAAGGAGATACTGACTTGGGAGAACCTAACAAAAAGAGGATTCATTGGAACCTCATGGTGTCATATGTGTGAGGTCTAGGAAGTATCAACAGATCATCTACTAGACGAGTGAAACTATACAACTGAGATCTGGGATTGGGTTGCCTTTATTTACCGTCAGTCAAATAGGGTAAGGGCGGATATCAGAGCCAGAACAAAAAACTGGAAGGAGAGGTATAGCGATAATGAGGTGGTGAACCTATGCTGGGGTCTAACATCGTGGATGGTAATATGGGTGATTTGGAAATAATGGAATAGGAGAATCTTTAAGAATGAAAGCCAACCAGCCTCGAGGATAAAGGACATTATCGTAACTCAAATAAGAGAAATAGTACAAAGCCTTAACCTTAACAATTCCAAAAACCAAAACACAGGCCAAGAATTACGAATTTTGGAATTGTTCTATTTGAAAGAGTGGAGCTTTAACATACCTGTGGCCTGAGATCCGTAGATCCAGACAAAATTCAATACCTGGGTTCCTCCTTCGACAGGCTTCATTAAGTTGAATTTTGGTTGGGCGGTGAAAGGAAATTCGGGGGTGGCAGGAGGTGGTGGGATAATAAGAGACAGTGGAGGGACCATATTATGTCTATATGTTGGGAGCATAGACAATTCCACAAATAATGTCACGGAGTTTGGAGCTCTGGAACTTGGCCTGGAAATTCTATGATGAGAGGGCATGGTGAATTTCATCGTGGAAGGTGATTCGACACTAGTTGTCAACATTGCGAAGAAACTCCAGTATGGAACCAAGGTGGAAAAGGTGAAAATACATTGTAGTCTAGCGCATTCCCTCCAAAAAATAAAGGAACACCTGCAAACCCTGAACATGATAGAGTTTATATGGATTTGTAGGTCGGAAAATGCGCTAGTGGACAGACTATCCAACAAAGGGATAAATAGGGAGGGACATGAGTTGGACAAGGTTTGGTCCAGAATCCCAAGGGGGAAACTCATATCAGACTACATCCACTTGGTGGAATGAGATCACAGTGGCAACTTCAAAGACGAGGGTCACATCGAGGACGACGTGGGGCTCCTCGACCCGGCGTGGGATCCAGGAGGCATATGATAGTCACAACACTTGGCCCCCAGTTATCATGTGGGAACACAACATGAAGCAAGTGGGTAGATGGAAGGAAGTACTGAGAAACAACAATTTTAGAGGTGATAGTAAGGGAGAGAGGCCAAGTAGAAGGCCGAAAATTCATGATGAGTTAAGGGGTGTGGAGATGGTGATAACCAAGGGAGGATCACTGACCCCCAAGACAAGTACAGGACCAAGAGCGCCTGGATACAGCGTAAGAAGGGATAGAAATAAGGATCGGGGAAGAGATAATAACATAATGGCCTACCTGGCCTTACCAGCCAATAAAAAAGGTCAATCTCACCACCTCAGGATAAAATTAGTAGGAGGTACAGGCCCTCATAAGAGGGAACATTATAAGAAGAAGAGATGCAGACGAGGATACAACTAGAAGGTGTTATCTAGTAGTGAAAAATATAGTCTCAAGAGCAGGCTAGTTAAGGAGAGACGCAACATGAGGCACCGAGAGAAAGGGAAAAGTAGAGAATCAGGTAGGCATAGATACATGGCGCGCTTGAAACATACCAAGAAAAAGAGAAGATCCCAGGGGAAGGATATCCCGAAAATCTCGAGGCGTTTGACTAGAATTGAGCGGGTTGTGAGAGAGGCAAAGAACATGTTCCATATGATGGTCTCACCGAAAGGGAAGGCAACAATAATAAGTGGGAGGAATAAATCAAGGAGGATCGGAGTGGTAAAGAGTGGGGGGAGATTGTGCAGGAGGTAGATTGGATAACAGATCTGGAGGCTACCCGTCCCAAGGAGATCCTCTACCATAGAACGATGGATATGGCATGGTTCACCAAAATGTTGATAGGGAAAGTAAAGTCTAATCGGGAGGAGGCACGCAAGGAATACCACCAGGAGATTAAAACTATGATGGACGAAATTCATCGTCGTATCAGTGGGATGGCAACTATTGTCAAGTTGTTAATGGAGGTTGAAGAGGACCAGAAAAGTAAACAAGAGCAGTTGGTTGCGCAATTCCATATGTACCTGAGATATGTACACCATCTGGACATAACACCTGCGGATGGCCAAGGAGGACCGGCTCAAATTAGAAGAACCAGAATAGTCTCCCCAAAGGAGGACAACAAAGGCCAAGCAGGTGGGCTGACGGACCACTCCCATGTGCTCTAGTGACTTTAAGTAGTCTGTCTATAATGTCTTTTGTCTTTAATGGAAGTCATTCCCAGGAAGTAGTAGGGTGTAGTATAAAATGTGGCAGGCTTTGGTAGTATTAGTTGAGCAGTTAGTTAGTTCTATATTTTTTTTCTATGCTTCTCATACTTTAAAAAGGGAGGTCTGGTCTGGTTTCCAATTTTGGCAGACCAGTTACCTCTAGGATTTTTATTAAAAACCAGCAGTAAGGGTCCCCTAGTTTGGTTTCCTTTAGGCATACCAGGATCCCCATTTTGTATCATATTTTCTATAGTAATATAGCGTTCTACTCTGATTTACAAAAAAAAAATATACTCTCTAATCCTTTTCCCTTTCTTAGTTACCCAAGATCCACAAAGTGGCAAGGGGAAGGAATACGGGGCAAAGGTAAAGCACAAATATCATTACTTTGCAATGAATTAAAAATAATAGCCTTCATGATATTGCAAGGATGGCTTGAGGTAGTGGTCGAACGTGTGGTTGCACCCAGAGATACTATAATAAATGGTATCGTGACCCGTGCACACATAAGTGGATCAAAGCCCACCCCCATGTCCTTCAACTTTATAAGTCCCCGAGGTGTAGGACAGTCGGTGACGGAGTGTGTTGTTAAGCCACTCCGTGATGTTAAAGTCACCGGTTCGAAACCTGCGGGGACAAAAAATCCAACCATGTTAAGGGTTGGTGTGGCTCAGGCCGGGTGCGATCCCCGAGTGATTTTGACGGCTTAGATGCCCCTGAGTCGCGGTTTCTCAAGCCACAGGTTAATCGCAGGTCCTGCACAAATTAACAAACAAAAAAAAGATATTGCAAGGATGGCTTAGGCCAATCTCTTTGCAAGGTGTGGGCAAAAATAAATAATTTAAAATGCTTGGAAAATTAAAGAGCACCCAACAACAATGACACAAGATGGAGGACAAGCCTATTGTTTTGGCCAAGATGGGTATAATAAAAGAATTTAAATGAATTGGAAAATTAAAGAGAAACCCCACAACAATGGCACAAGATGGAGGACAAGCCTATCGTTTTGTCCAAGATGGGTATAATAAAAGAAATGCAAGAAATTAAATTGAAATCTAGTCTTCACGATTTTGCAAGGATGGCTTAGGTAAATCTCTTTGCAAGGTGTGCGCAATATTTTCTAACTAATTACAATATCATATTTTTATATTTATTTGTGGGAAGGCAAGCCCAAGAGACTCGCCTGGGTTTCTTACAATGCCTTAGAAGAAGACAGGTGAAAGGGGATTTGGTATCCCAACTTTAGGATGTTTTTTTAGTGTTTTGGGGGCCCAAAACAAGTAGCACCTCCCCTTATCTTGGTTATAACCTGCATAAAAAAACAAGCTAAACTTGCTAGAAAATTCTACACATCACTCAAGAAAAGGATTAATTTTTGTTAGCACATAAAAAAAGAAATTTATATGTGAAAATATGAACATAAAAGTGAATTTTTAATGACTATTTCAGATCATAAAAATGCTTATAAATGAGAGAAAATGATGAAAATAAGATTAGAGAAATAATAGAAACTTTGGATGATTGAATAAGCGAACTCCCAAATCTGAAATTCACTCCTCCAATCTATTAGTGACCTACAAACAAGTATGTTCTTGCTACACAAGACAACAAGGAGGTGAGAGCATCTAATAATTTTGCAAAATACTTTCCAAACTTGAAATAAATTACCACAAAACTAATAGAAATACTAGTACCAATTATTCCCAAGCAAAATACTTTGCTTGGGTCTCCAAGTTAAACTAGTGAAAGAAAAAAAAAAAAAAAAATTAAATGTAGCTATATCACCTCACAAGAACACCATGAAGAGCACTAAGAATATTCCCAATTCACGCAAGAGATCCTCCAAATCTTCCTTTGTTATCCACAAAATGTTGCTACAAATGTAGCAAGATTTACAATGAGAGAATGGGAGAGAGAGGGAAAAGAATGGGAGAAATTTTGGCATAATAGAATTGCAATGAGAATAGATGATGAAATTAGGAGGCAAGGCGTTCTTTTATAGTTTATGGAGAGGAAAGGCCCCTCTTGCATGAGCTCCAAGTGTCACACATCCAAGGGAGAGAGGTCATTCAAGGGGGGTGCACTTTTAGGGTTTTAGTCATGGTGAGGGTGTGAGGGGTGAGTGGGGAAGGGAGAAACACCTTTCCCACTCATCCAATATGACTCTAGGGTCAAAGGGGGGTACACCCAAATTTTTTGGCACCCTCTTGCTTTATTTTTTTATTTCCCATGTTTTCATGAGCAAAGGGGGCGTCCCTCTACTTAGGGAGTGACCACTTGAGGTTGTTGGCTTAGTAAAGGGGGTTCTTCTAAGTGGAAAATAACTTTCCTACCTTAGGAAATACATTAGTAATCATTTTCCCACTCTCTCCCATGACTTTAGTCACTTTTACAAAATTTGGCTATTTTAATTTAGCCAATTATTTGTTGATTTTGTACTGACTTGGACTCCTCATGGACAATGACCTAGAAAAACTTGTCCAATTGAGTTGAGACTTGGTACAAGGGTTTAGGGGATCATAAGACATTTTATTTTAGTACTCATACCCCTATACAAAATTCCCAAGGACCACTTTTTTACATTTTACACCAAAAATAATTAAAAATTCTCAGTTTGCGGAAATTTTAATTATTTAAAAAATCCTATCAAAACTTAACGAAATTTTGCAAGACTCTAGGATATGTATATCATGTTAATTTACAACACCTAAAAACCTTATTCATCCATTGGGATTGATCATTATAACACCTTTCACCACTTTGGGGGATTTATGTGAGTGAAAAACTCAAGGATAATTAAAATTGCAGTTAAGTAAGATTAATTACCTGAGGAAAAAAAACACTCAGTGAAAGGAATTCCTTAATGATAAAGTCCTAGGTAACTAGAAAAAAAATGACTCATTCTAGCATATCACAATATTATCCCACGCAGGGGAGCGGACATTCTGAGTACATAGAAATACGTGTCAGAGGAAAAATTTGTCTTGTTGGGCCAAAAGTCTTCAAACTGGTTGTAACACTAGGTACATATATTCATAGTATATGGCGTTGACCCCCTAGTCGTAATAGGTGGTCAACATTTGGTTCCACATGGGGACGTATGTTCAATCTCTTTGGAAGGAGAGCATGCGAGAACCTCAGAATCTACAAAAAAAGGTGCTCACCAATATCCAACATAAATATATGTATAAAAATAATAATCAATAAATGAAATGCTATTGACAACAATCATACAATGAACAATATACATAAATGAAATAAATACAAAACTGAAAGAATCAAAGGGATAAGGTTAGATATACATTACAAAGGGTGCCCCTTTGGACACCAAGTTACTCATCATTTGAAAAATAGCTTGAGCTATTGCCCATTCCTTGGAATATTCATGGGCTCACCATCCAAATGGCTAAGGTGGAAAGAATTAGGACCTACTATTTCCCAGATCATATATGGACCAAACCACAAACTGTCAAACTTGCCATGCTTGCTAGGTTTTTCTTTGCCTTTATCCCATAAAAACATTGTATCCCCAACTATGAAATCCCTCTGCCTTGTTGATTTGTCAAATACCCTTTTAACCTTTTCCCGATTTTTTCAATTCTGATCATAAGCCTTTCTTTTGTTTTCATCTAGCTCAATTATCTGATTAATCATGTTCTAAACTGCATCCTTTCTTGTGGAAAAATCCTGAAGTAAACCATACGCTGGAAGCTTAATGTGTATTGGAAATCTAACATATGTACTATATACCAAGTCAAATGGACTCTTTCCTATTGCATCCTTCTTAGTTATTATATATGCCCATAATGCATATTTGAATTTACTATCCCATGACCTTTTGTTTTCTCCAACAATTTTCTTGATTGTGGTCATTAGATTTTTATTACTTGACTCAGCTTGACTATTTCCTTGGGGATAGTAATCTGATGCATGTGATAAAATAATGCCATATTTGAAACAGAAAGATGACATTTATGTTGAGCAAAAGGATTTTGCATTATCTGTTACTATTTTTTAAGGCACACCAAATCTAATTATTATCTTGTCTTCAAGAAAATCCATGACAACCTTTTCAATTATTGACTTAGTAGGGATGGGTTCAACCCATTTGGTGAAGTAATATGTGGTTGTTAAGACCCATGAATAACCATTACTTGACTTATCCTTGAACTTTCCTATGAAGTTCAAACCCCATTGCTTAAAAGGTGCTTCAACCACCACTAGTTGCAGAGGGAGGGAAACTAACTTCTGCTTTCCGCTGAAAAGTTGACAAGGTTCACATTTTCTTACAAATTTATGGACATCTGAAAAAATGGTGATCCAATAATACCCTGCTCTAAGGATTTTATGAGTTGTTGTTTTAGCTGCATAATGGTCACCACAAAATCCAGCATGGAATTCACCCACTAGTTTTTTGGCTTCAATTTCATCAACACATCTAAGGATTATTCCATCAGGATTTGAAAATCTCGACCCATCTTTAGTGAGGACATACATAGATGATTTTAACCTTAAAGATCTTTTCTTATGACCCATAATATGGCTTGGGCATGTGAGGTTTTTAAGATAGAAAATTACATCTGCATACCATTCAACATGTTCAAACCTTAATATGTTGTGGGAATACTCTAGAACATCATTCTGACAAATCATACACAAAGCCTTTTTGTTTCCCTTGGTCAACATTTTAGCTAGACCTTGCCCCTTGATTAATTTTGTGGGTTTGATTTCTAAGTCATACTCTTGGATTTTAGCAATCCATCTTCCCCTTGTACCTATTCCTTTTGACTGAGATAATACATCTTTAAATGTTCAGTTAGGAACATACCCAATTACTTTGCAGTATCCAATGAAGACTCTAAAATGTTTTAAGGATTTTACCAAAGCATATGCTTGTTTTTTAAACATGGGGTACTTTAATTCTGCATTTTGCAAGGCCCTACTCATGTAAGCAATGAGATTATCTTGGCCTTGGTCATTTTTTTGAAGCAACACACCAGCAATGGTATCTTCAGAGACAAAGGAGAAAATTTGAAAGTCCTTGGAATAATCCGGACTTATGAGGACATGAGCTTCAGATATGGCAGTTTTAATTTCTTTGAAAGATTTCTTTCTTTCATCATTCCATTCAAAATTAACATCTTTTTTAAGCAATTTATAGATTGGGTTTACTATTTATGCATAATTTGGAATGAATCTATGAACAAAAATTGTTTAGCCCAGGAAATATTGGAGAGCTTTCTTTGATATAGGCAAAGGGACTTTTTCAATTGCTTCAACTCTTTTTGTGTCTAGCTTGACCCCATATTTGGAGATTATGTGGCCCAAAAGTTTCCCTTATGTTACCCCAAAAACTGACTTGGTCGGATTTAAAGAAATTCCAAATTCCCTACATCTTTCAAAAACCTATATTAAATGACTAATGTAACTCTTCTCATCCTTTGAAAACATTGTTAAGTCATCTTGATAAATTTCAATGATTTTTCCAATTTATCCTCTAAAGGCATAATCCATAGCTCTTTGAAAAGTAGCTCCAGCATTAGACAAGCCAAAAGGCATTCTAAGATATTCAAAAGTACCCCATGGAGTATTGAAATTAGTTTTATGCATATCCTCTTCCTTGACTCTTATTTGATTATAACCTGAAAACCCATCAAGCATTGAAATCATTCCCGAACATGTTACCCTTTGCAATAATGTTTCCATCTTGGGGAGGGGATAGTTATCCTTTGTACATGAAATTTTCAAATTTCTAAAATCTATACACAATCTGATTTGACCATTCTTCTTTCTAGAAACCACCAAATTTGAACACCATGAAGAATGTCTAGTTTGGGCTATTATTCCGGCTGCTAGCATTTTCTGTAACTCCTTTTGGACCAAAGTAGCTAACTTGGGGTTAATTTGTCTCAACTTTTGTCTTAAGAGATTAGATTCCTCCTTCAAAGGAATGACATGTTGAATTACATCTTCCCTATATACCTTAAGCTCATCATAGGTGAAAGCACTCTTAGTAATTAAATAATTTCTTTTCTTTCCTCTATAGGTGTGTTTTTTCCAACCTTCACCATTCTAGGCTCTTTATCAGTTCCTATGTTGACTTCCAAGTGATCACTTAGTTTTATACTTGATTCTTCCTCTGGTTTGTGACCATCATGTCAGTCAAATAGTTTTTCTTCTGCAACAAGGCCTCTAGGGAGTGGATTAACCTTATAGTCATTTTCTGTATAATTACATCCCTCTTCTTTTTCATTGATGTGGAATTCATAAAATTCTTGCATGTGATTTAAGAACTTAATGACTTGCTTACCATCATCAAATATTTTCCAATGATCCATATTATCCAGAACTGAAGGCCTAAATATGACTTCTACTATAATGTTTTCTTTAATCAAATCATGGGAGATTTGGAGAGTGGAAGCAACTACAGCCAATTCATCTACTTTAAAATTTTGATCTCTAGGAATAGCAATAAGGTTTAAGGCATCAATAATTTCCATGGAGTCCCTGATCCAGATTTAGGAGCGGAACGAATTAATTAATAGAATGAATACAATAAACACAGAGATATGAAGAAAAACACAAATTTCTAGTCAGCAATATCTTCTATTGAATAAATGAAATAGGTTGAAACTATAAAACTGCAGAACTGAAACACTTGCTCGAATGGTGGTAGTTATCTCTGAGAAGAAATGTGGATGCTACGTGCATCTATCTGAGAAAAATGATTACAATGAGGCTCTAGAGGCCTTTTTTATATTACTCATGAATTCCAAAACCCTAGACATCCAAAATCCTAACCCCAGCAGGTGAAACACTAAAAGTCATGTGGGCCCCTATGGGTAATTTGGTACCTCAACTTCTCGGGGTCATAACGTTTACATACGACCTCTGTTTTAGGCGCATGATAGCCCGTTGGAAAGGTATTTTAGAGAACTACACATTACGATGTCAAAATTTGACTCTGTCTATAGTTTGATTGTGGCGAGACAAGAAAACATTGTTTAGGCCTCCAAAACGACCCTGGAAGTACAACAAGATGTGTTGACATGAAAACATACAAAATAATCCAGTTGGATTAGGTGAGAGGCCACTAGTATCCACCTGGAATATGTGTAGGGATTCAGACAACCCCAGAAGTGTAGAACCCACAATTACAAAGAAGTAAAGAAGAATGTGTTGAACTAAAAACTCACAAGAGGAGCCAATTGGAATAGGTGGGTGGCCACCAATATCCACTTGGATCAATCCTCCCTCCCTAGGAAGCAATGTTCTCCATTGTGTTGAGTTCCCCCATCAAGTGAGGAAAATTCTATTTGATTTGGCCCCGGGTGAGCCACTTTCCTTGGTGTATGAGTTTCCTTTCCTTGACAACCCGATAAAGTTGGATCCTCTGTTGGTGAATTCCCTTGACCTATGTGTCCACTATCTGATCATTGAATGCTTGTTCCATGCAGTCAGGGTTGATCTTTGTTGGTGCCAGCTATTCTACGATCTCTGAGGTGTCCAATAATGGTGGAAAATATGGTCGAAGGAGGTCCACATTGAACACTAGGTGCAAGGCAAGGAATGGTGGAGTGTTTAGCTCAAAAGAATTGTTACCCAAAGCCTTGGTGATGTTGTAAGTCCCATAGCGAAGTGGGCAGAGCTTCTGATGGGGCCCTATACGATGCTCCTTCTACAAGTGTAACCAGACCTTGTCTCCAACCTGAAAATGTTGCGGTACCATGTGTTGATCATGGCTCTGTTTGTACTTAGCATTGGCTTTCTGCAAAATCTCCTAGACCTGTTGGTGGATGTGTTGAATCTGCTCAATGAATTCGGTGGCTTTGTCAGTCTCATATTGAACATGGAAAGATTATGTATGTGTGGTGTCCAGAGGTAGTGAAACATCAATGGGACCCAAGGGTTGGAATCTCAGTCCCACCTGAAATGGGCTATGGTCGGTGGAGCTATGGAGATCCTTGTTGTAACTAAGTTGAACATAGGGGAGAATCTCATCCCATGTACGTGGATGCTTAGAGTTGTACATGTGCAGGATGTGCACATTAATTCGATTGACGACCTATGTTTAGCCGTCTGTTTGGGGGTGGAAATTGGTGGATTTAATGAGCTTGGTGTCCAACAGTGACTAGAGACTCGACCAAAATGTGTTGAGGAACTTGTTGTCCCAGTCGGAGATGATGGTATGTGGTATCCCAAAATGGACCCACACTCGTAAGAAGAAGATCTTGACAGTATATTTCGTTGTGATGTTCTTCTTACAGTTTGTGAGGATGGCCATCTTCGAAAACCAATCAATGACCAAAAATACACAATCATTGCCTTTCTTGGTGGATGAAAGGCCAGACATGTAATCCATCGATATAGATTCCCAAGGCTTCTCGGGGGTAGGAAGAGGGGTGTATAATCCTTGCTTCTTGATTGTTGGCTTGGAAATGGCACAGGTAGTGCAAGATATGATATACTTGCTAACGGCATGTCGAAGTTTTGGCCAATAAAAATGTTTCTAGAGAACGAACATAGTTTTATCCATGCCAAAATTCCATGCCACTCGACTATAGTGGGATTCCCAAATCAGCTTTGCACACTCACTTGCAGGAACACAGAGATGGAATAGATGGCATAATAGCTCGTCCTGAATGTAAAAATCGATGACAGATGCGCCTGTACCCAAGAGTTGATAGGTCGTGGCGAAGTCTGGATCTTGTTGATAAAGTTGGGGCCACTCAGATGCCTCATGTCCACAAGAATAGAGCATAGTGGTGAGTGCAGCTGCAGGAGGTCGACTGAGGCAGTCAATGACATGATTTGTGCTCCCTGTATTATACTTGATGTTGAGATGGAACTGATGCAAGTAGGTGGACCACTTCTGATGGCGGTCGTTCTGCAAATTATCATATGTCTGTATGAACTGTAGAGGCTTGTAAACAGTGTGGATGATCATCTCCTTTCTCAGAATGTAATTTTTCCATTAACGACAGGCTTGTACAATGGAATACATTTTCTTGTCATAGGTGGGGTATTTTCAGACATTATCTAAGAGTGTCTCACTATGGTATGCCACAAGATGACCGTGTTGAGTGAGAACTGTGCCTATAGCATAATCAGATGCATCATTCTCAATCTCGAATGGTTGTTTCAGATTAGGCAAGCGATGCTTCAGATCATCAAATGTTATTTGTTGTTCCTTCCCCCACACCAAATTTTCCCTGCCACCTCACTTGGTCATGTGGCTGAGGGCCCATGTAATATGGGAGAATCCCAACATGAGCCATCAGTAGAAATTGGCCAGTCCCAAGAATCTTTGAAGCTCAGTTAGTGTGGTTGGGGCTGGCTAGTCATGGATGACTTGGATCTTAGCAGGATCGACATGTACCCCATGCTCATCAACAATGTATCCCAAGTATTGGACCATGTTCATACCAAAGGAACATTTTTCCAAGTTGGCATATAGCTTGTGTTGTCGCAGAGTGCTCAAAACCTATTGAATATTCCGCATGAGCTCCTCCCAAGTTCTGTTGAATATGAGGATTTCATCCAAATATACCACCACAAAAGAGTTGGTGAAGGGTCTCAATACATCATCCATCAACCTCATGAAAGTGGTTGGTGCATGTGTTAGGCTAAAGGGCATGACCAACCATTCAAAGAGACCTTCTTTAGATTTGAAATTTGTCTTCCATACATTAGTTGGTTCGATGGGAACCTAGTGGTAGCCAGACTTTAGGTCAATCGTGTTGAATAACTTTCCCCCCTTGAGTTGGTCAAGAAGGTCATCAATCCTGGGAATTGGGTACTGGTTTCTGACTGTGATTTTGTTTAATTCTTTGTAATCAATTCATAGTCGCTAGGTCCCGTCCTTCTTCTGAACTAGTACAATCAGCCTTTCACAAGGGAAGGAGTTAGTGTTGATGTTCCCCTTTTGAAGAAGCTATTGGATCTGATGCTTGATTTCATCATTTTCCATCAACAAGCGATGATAGATTGGTCCATTAGGCAGAGGTGCACTAGGCATTAGATCAATCAGATTCTTGAATTGGCACTGCGTCGGTACCCCGGTCGATGAGGAGAATATGTCTTTGTACTCTTCCATGATCTCATCCACTTTCTTATGTTGCAAAGAGACGCTTTGTGTAGAGGTCACGGATGTGGCGGTGACCTTCTGCTTACTGTGAGCACGGACCACAAAGAAGATGAACTTCCTGGTCTATTAAATGACCTTAGTGCATTTCTTAGTAGAGATTAAATAAATAGCGGTAGGCAACGATACCTCTAGTATCATGTACAATTGTCTACCCCAGGTAATAATAGCACTACGAGGTCTAGACTCATACACAGTATGACGCTTCCAAAAATATGGTTGTCGTAAAAGAACATCACAAACTTCAAGGGGATAAATATCACACAATACCTCATCTTTGAAGGGATTGATGTCGTAGGCAAGATGAAATTGTTGGCTAACACGGAGATCTCTTCCTTTGAGAAGTTAGCCGATGGTGTAGGGTTGCAGGTGCAGTGTCATCGGCAAGTCCAACCACTTGACAACCTTTGTTGAGATCGGGTTCTTCTGACTGTCGCTATCGACAATGAAATGAAGTGAAACCCCCTTTACCCACATATGTGAGTGAAATAGGCATTCCCCTTCCTCTGGCTCTTCTAGTTCGTTTGGCTAGAATTTGGTGGTAGCAACAGTGGCACTGGGTTCAGCATCGATAATCTGCTTCCCTCCTTCTGGATTTGATTCAGAATCAGAATCATCCTCTAACTCAGAAACCTTCAGCTCAACCACGAGTAACTTCTTGGAGTGGCATTATTCAGTGTTGTGCCAATGGATTTTATGGTATTCACACCATTTTCCTGTGTCCTTCTTCGTCTTCTCATTTCCCTTCTTATGTTGCATCTTGGACTAGTTTCCCTAAGAGTGGTCATCTTTGCTCTGTCCCTTTCTGTGTGGGTTGGGGGCACCTTTGCCTTGCTTCGGTTGTGAGGAGTTTTCAAATCCAAACTCTTGCCTCGTCTGCTTAAATTTTTTCTCGATCTTGACAGCATATCTATAAGTCGTACCCAATGAGGCGATGTACAGAAACTCCATTTATGTTTGAATGTATCTATGCAAACAGTCGTTGTATTTGAGCACCAGATGTCGCTCAGATTATTTGATACCCAACTTGGTGCATAGGGTATGGAAAATATTGGTGAAATATGGTATTGTCTAGTCCCTTTCTTGACGTAGGGTGGTCAATATGGTGTACTAGTCCTCGTAGCTTCCAATAGGGTAGTATTGTTCTTTAATGGCATCCCGGAAGGAATCCCTTGTAGGTGCGACTACAAATATTGCAGATTCCTCTATGGCCCTTTTCTCAAAGTAAGTGTCCCACCAGTCCTTAACATGGGGGACGTCCTTGAGGACTAAAAAAGTAATATTTTCCCTATCGAAAAAATTATGGACCGAAAAATACCCTTCAAGCAGATTCAACCATTTATCTACAGCATCTACATCTATCGGTCATTCAAATAATGGAATATCAAAATTTACTTGTACCTTGAAGGGGGTTGCATGGACGCTTGATGAAGATGCTTCTACTGTGGGCAGTCGACGAAGGATCTGCATAAATTTGTCCATCATTTCATTCCTTTGTCATGCAAGGGCTTCCTCGAGCAACATTTTAAAAGGATCTCTTGCTCCATCATCTTTATTTTCGTCTCCAATGGGTTGTTGTCAGGCTCGGCGCGACCAATCTTGCAACAGATCGATTGGTTCAAGTCCCAACTTTTTGTACCCAGATCTTGTCAGGGACATGCACGAAGAAAAAGAAAATGAAGAGCAGACTGCTCTGATACCACTGATCCAGATTTATGAGCATAATGAATGGATTAACAGACTGAATACAATAAACAAAAATATATGAAGAACAACACAAATATCCAGTGAACAATATCTTCTATTGAATAAATGAAATAGGTTGAAACTGTAAAATTGCAAAACTGAAACACTTGCTCGAATGGTGGTAGTTATCTCTGAGAAGATATGTGGTTTCTATGCGCATCCATCTGAGCAGAATGATTACAATGAGGCTCCAAAGGCCTTTTTGATATTACTCATGAATTCCAAAACCATAGACATCCAAAAACCTAACCCTAGGAGGTGAAATGCCAAAATTCATGTGGGCCCCTATGGGTAAGTTGGTACCTCAACTTCCCAGGGTCATAAATTTTTCATACGACCTACGTTTTAGGAGTGTGATATCCCATTGGAAAGGTCTTTTAGAGAACTACACATTATGCCTTCAAAATCTGACTTTGTTTATAGTTTGAATGTGGGGAGCCAAAAAAAACACTATTTAGGCCTCCAAAATGGCCCTGAAAGTATAGCAAGATGTGTTGACATGAAAACATACAAAATAAGTGAGTTGGATTAGGTGAGAGGCCACCAATTTCCACCTGGAAGATGTGAATGACTTCAGACAACCCCAGAAGTGTAGAACCCACAATTACAAATAAGTACAGAAGAACATGTTTGGAAATGTGTTGACCTGCACAGAATAGATCTAGCTAAACAATGATACACACATTTGCAGAGAGAATTGGAAAAATAAGAAGAAGGAGAGAAAGAATGGAAAGAATTATCATTAACCATTATGAATAATGAATAATTTACACATGATATACTCTGTATAACTCAATGAGTTCGACTTGGGGTGAACCAAGTAGCCATAGTAGTGGTCTAGAGTGATCTGGACACACAACAGCAGTTACGGGAGTGAACTGCCACCTATTCTAGTCTCTCAGGCAGTTACGGGAGTGAACTTCCACCTACTTGAGTTAACTAGTCAACTAGTCTTCAGTTGAATGACTGAACAGGAAGTAGTGAGGAGTTAACTCAAGGAATCAAGGCTAATGCGCCACTTTGGTGATGATACCAAGGCAAGGTAGAATTAGCATGGTGATGATCCCAATGCAACATCTAAACTCAAATCAACTAATCAAACTGAAGTGTGAACTGAAAGATAATATTCTCCAAGTGGAATATTCTCTCCTAAAATATAAGAGACTGGATAATGACTAATTATGAATAATAAACAAATAAAAACCTTATGAAAAATAAATCCTAGGTGTGTATGAAGTAACTCCAACACCCCCCCTGAACATCACTATGGTGACAATAAAGATTGGGTTCCGGCAACGAGGCCATGTCAGGTACCCAAGTACAAAAGATACACTGAAAATAAAGTGAGGAAAGAGGGAAAACCTCATGGGAAAACCCCACCCTCAAGTTACAATGTATGTAAAGAGAAGAACTATAGTTGCTAGGCAACTATGTCCTTCACTCCAAGACGACCTCACGGAGAATGGAATTTCTTCTCAGTGAAGGTCTTGGTGAAAATGTATGTCGTTTGTTCTGCTGAAGGACAGAACTGTAAGTCGATGATCCCATCGTGTACTAATTCCCAGATGTAGTGCATGTGGATCTCGATGTGCTTCATCCGCTGCCTCTGAACTAGATCTCTGCAGAACTTTAGAGTGCTCTGGTTGTCACACCAGATGACGATCGGTCGATGAAATTGAATGCCCAACTCAGTGAGAAAATGTTGTAGCCACATAGCCTATATGGTTATGTTAACTACCCCTCTGTACTCTGCCTCAAGTGAAGATAGAGCAATGGCATCTTGCTTCTTGCTTGACCAACAGATAGGCCCGGAACCAAGACTGAATGAGTAACCAAATGTGGACTTGCAATCAATGTTATCGCCAGCCCTATCGGAATCAGTAATCCCAATGAGATCTAATGTAGAGTCTGTTGCATAATGAATTCCAAAGGTGATGGTGCCTTGTACGTATCGAAGGATACGCTTTGCATCTTTCCAATGTGGCTCATGCGTCTCTTGCATGAACCTGGAAACTGCGCCAACTGCATATGAGAGGTCTGGTATGGAGTGTGTGAGATACAACAAGCTCCCCACTAGCTGTCTGTACAGTGTGTTGTCAACCAGTGGAGTCTCCCCGCTATCCTCAAGTTTGACTCCTGATAGGAAAGGAGTCGGAGCAGACTTGCAGTCTGTCATGTGAAATCTCTCAAGGAGATCTCATGCATTCTTGGCTTGAGATAGTTTGATGCCTGATGCATCCTGACTAATCTCAAGTCCAAGGAAGAAGTGTAGAGGACCCATGTCCATCATCAAAAACCTGTCATGAAGAATCCTCTTGACTGCAGCAATCGATGAAGTCGAGTAACCGGTGATTAGCAAATCATCGACATACAAAACTAAAAGTAGAAGTGAATTAGTCTTCCTAAGCATGTATACATTTAGGTCTGATTTACAACGTACAAAGTTCTGTGACAATAGGTAGGAGTCCATCTTGTCATACCATGCCCTTGGAGCCTGCTTGAGGCCATAAAGTGACTTCTTCAGTCGACAGACCAAAGATGAGTCTTGCATAAATCCTTGGGGATGCTCCATGTAGATCTCCTCAGAGAGATCACCATGAAGAAATGCATTCTTCACATCCATATAATGCACTTCCCATCCCTTGGTTGTCGCAATGAAAAGGTCCAATCGAATGGAATCCATCTTCGCTACTGGAGCAAAGGTCTCATCATATTCAGTACCATGAACCTGCTGAAAGCCTTTGGTGACAAGCCTGGCTTTGTATCTGTTGATATGTCCATCTACTGCACTCTTGGTCCTGTAGACCCATCTGTATCTGAAAATTTTCCTCCCAGAAGGAAGGGGAACCAAATCCCAAGTCTAGTTCTCGAGGAGAGAGTTGTACTCCTCCTGCATGGCGGATTCCCAAAAGGGATTTCCCGCAGCCTCGCCATAAGACTGTGGATCTAAACACTAAACCAAGAAAAGATGCCTGGAAGGCAATGGTTTAGTGGAAGTGAGTGCAATGGTAGGCTCCTCGAAATCATATCGATTCCTCCTAGTATTGGTTGGATCACCAACGAGATCCCCTGCATCCTGAAGAGTAGTATGTGCCCACTTGGGCCTCTGCTCTAGCTCTGAAACTGCATCTGGATGCTCTAACTTTGCATCTGACTATACTGACTCTAAATCTGAATCATCTGAGTCCTCTGAATCAGAACTCTTGTCTGAAGAAGAGTCAACATGTGCCTGCTCATCATCTCGGACAGGTGGAAGAGTGAAGTTGTATGCATGCGACTGTTGAGGTACATACGAGACACTTTCCTCGAATTGGACACTACGCTCAATGATGAGTCAGTCCGAGGAAAGATCAATAAGCCGATATCCCTTCCCACCATCGGGGTATCCAACAAAAATGCACTCAGTTCTCTGTGGATCAAGTGCATTCCTCTTTTCAGAGGAAATCTGGGCCCATGCACGTGAACCAAAAATGCGAAAGTGGGCCACTTCCGGTTTGAGGCCGCTCCAAGCCTCGTAGGAGGTCTTATCCTTGACAAATCTATGAGGAAATCTGTTTTGGATGTATGTTTCATAGTTAAGTGCTTCGTCCCATAGTCTTTATGGAAGTGACTTTTCATGCAACATGCAAGATGCCATCTCCTTTAGAGATCTATTTTTCTGCTCAGCAACTCCGTTTTGTTGCAGAGTGTAGGGAACTGTATGTTGCAACTGAATCCCTACCTCATGGAAAAGATTATGAATATCATGATTCACGTACTCTCCCCCATTATCAATTTAGAGTACTTTGATCTTCTTTCCGGACTATGTCTCAACCAAAGATTTGAAATCTTTGAGGTGTTGAAAGACCTCGGATTTTTTCCTGAGAAAGTAGATCTAAGTAAAACGTGAGAAATCATCAACAAAAATGAGAACAAACCTCTCTTTGCTGATTGATGGATGTGGAAAAGGACCCATGAGGTCACTGTGGATCAGATATAAAGGTGCGGAAGATCATTGAGACTTTCCTTTATCAAGTCTCTCGTGAGGGTGTTTTCCGAGAACACATCCCTCACATACTCCCTTGGAGAAATGGATGTCTGGTAGACCATCAACTAATCTATGCTTTCTAAGTTGTTGCATGTATCTGAAATTCAAATGTCCAAACCTTTTGTGCCATATCCTACTACTTTCATCAGCATGAGTAAGCAATAAAGCAGAATCAGGTTCAATGAATTCAGAAAATGTATACAATCTAAACTGATGATTTACCTCACCGATAGCAACCCTGGAGTTGGTTTTCATGTCTTATATGTCCATGGAATTTGGTGTGAATATGACTTTCTTTTCGGTGTCGAAATTCATCATCTGATACACGGAGAGAAGGTTGACAGAAATCTTGGGAACAGGTAACACGTTCTCGAAGCTTTCGTTGGTGAGTTCAATCCTTCCTTTGCCGGTGACTTCGACAGAAGAGTTGTCCCCCATCATAATAGTAGGACCTTTGCATGCATCCAAAGAAGAACAGACTACTCCTGAGGCAGCCATGTGATGTGATTCTCCTGAATCTACGATCCAAGCATCGGGAGAGGAGTTGATGGCAATCAACGCATGGCTAGAATTACCTTTCTTGGAATTCGGATCTTCTGGCTTCTTCTTCTTTGCACCCTTAAGGATGCGATATCCAAGGTTGTTTTTCTGAAGTATTTGAGACATCAGATCTATTTGTTTTTTCATGCATGCGGATTCTGAATGGAATCCTTTGTGACAGTATGTGCATTTCTCTCCTTTTCTTCCCTTTTCTCCTTTGGATCCGGAGGCATCGGTGACGGGTTTTGTGTACTCTTCCTTCTTCATATGTGAATGAGCTTTCCGATTATCTTTATATTTATATTTCTGATATTTTTGGCTGCCATCATGCACAGTGAGTGCATGTGCCCTTGGGCCTTTGATTGTGCCCATGTTGATGAGCTTGATTTTCTCTTGTGTCAGGGATTCGATAAAGTCCTCAAGAGAAGGCATCTTTCAGGTGGTTCCAGAGGCAAATCTGATAGTATGGAATGTAGATACGAATACTGAGAATTCAGTACCAAGCTTGGAGAGAATGGTGAGAACCATTTGTTTCTCCTCCTTCGATTTATCAACCCCTCAAGCTTTGAGTTGCAACAGTAAATCCTTGAATTTTGTAAAGAAATCTTGGATATTCTCGAAGCTTTTTGGATCCAATGTGAGCAGCTCCACCTCCAGCATGTGTCCCCTCATCTCATCCTGTTTTCCAAAGAGCCCTTCCAATATGGTCCAGGCTTCATTGGGAGTCTTACAGGAAGATATATGAAAAAGGAGATCGGGAGAAATAAGACTGCAAATTTTTCCGAGTGCCTCATCCATGCGATTTAAGTACTTGGATTTTTCTATGGCTAATGTCGGCTCTATATCTGTATTCATGGTTAACCTGTACAACCCTCTGGATCAGAGTTGTATGGCTATTTTCTCCTTCCATGCAAAATAGTTGTAAGGTGTAAGAATGAATTCTTTTTGGAATTCCATCTTTCCGTTGTCTTCAATCTTTTGTACCTGCAAAATTTTGGTGTAGCTTTTTCTTAGCAGTCCGTCAGCTATGATACCATGTAAATGTGTTGACCTGCATAAAATAGATCTAGCTAAACAATTATACACACATTTGCAGAGAGAATTGGAAAAATAAGAAGAAGGAGAGAAAGAATGGAAAGAATTCTCATTAACCGTTATGAATAATGAATAATTTACACATGATATACTCTGTATAACTCAATGAGTTCGACTTGAGGTGAACCAAGTCGCCATAGTGGTGGTCTAGAGTGATCTGGACACACATGAGGAGTTACGAGAGTGAATTGCCACCTATTCTAGTCTCTCGGGCAGTTACGGGAGTGAACTGCCACCTATTCTAGTCTCTCGGGCAGTTACGGGAGTGAACTGCCACCTAGTTGAGTTAACTAGTCAACTAGTCTTCAGTTAACTGACTGAACATAAAGTAGTGAGGACTTAACTCAAGGAATCAAGGCTAATGCGCCACTTTGGTGATGATACCAAGGCAAGGTCAAATTAGCATGGTGATGATCCCAATGTTGCATGGTGATGATACCAATGCAACATCTAAACTCAACTCAACTAGTCAAACTGAAGTGTGAACTAAAAGAGAATATTCTCCAGGTGGAATATTCTCTCCTAAAATATAGGAGACTGGATAATGAGTAATTATGAGTAATAAACAAATAGAAACCTTAGGAAAAAGAAATCATAGGTGTGTGTGAAGTAACTCCAACAATGTTGAACTAAAAACTGACAAGAGGATCCAGTTGGAATAGGTGGGTGGCCACCAATATCCACTTGGATCAGTCCCATATTGCATTCCTATCACTTTTTAGCCTTTCATATTTTCATGCAAATTTGTTCTTAAGTTGTTGGATGACCAAATCAGAATCTCCCTTTATGTTCAAAAATATGACACTCATGTCCTTGCAAAGCTATAAACCAAGCAACAAAGCTTCATATTCAGCCACATTATTGGTAGCATCAAATTCCAATCTATATGCAAACTTAAATTCCTGACTAGATGGAGATTCAATGACTATTCCAGCACCTTTTCCATTTCTATAAAATGCACCATCAAAATGCATGTACCATACCTCACTAACTCTTTCCTCTTTAACTTATTCTTCTATGGGCCCTAAAGAGTTAAACAAGATAGCATAATTTTCAAGGTCATCTTCTTTATATTTAAATTCATTTTTTGGATTCCTTCGGTCTTCTACATGATACCTTCTTTCCAATTCTCCATTCAGTTTAAACGTGGCACCATCTGGAGTGGGGATGGTGGCATAAGTTAAGTCCATTTGTAAATTACCCCCCAAATCCACAGTTGTTTTTCTTGAAAGAAACATACCCCAAGCATCAGGCACATCTATCACTATTATGTCCAATTCTATCATGATGTCTAGGAAGGCAGACAAATGTACTTGTAAAATTTTAATCAAACCGTGCACTTCAATCATTTACTATCCATGGCACAAATTTTATGTCAAGGCCTTGAAATCCTTAGATTCAATTGTTCCATCACTTTCTTAGTCATAACATTTGAACTTGCTCCATAATCAAGCATGCAATTATGAAGGAGGTGGTTGTTCACAAGTAGAGAAAGATAAAATGGTTGATTATTTTCGTTCTCCCTATCCCAATTTTGTAAAATCACATGTGCATCCTGGTAAGCTACAGTTGGTGGCCTGTCAATATTGTTCTGAGAGGGATTCTCTATAGCTTTAAGTAGTTTCTCTCTCTAAGATGGAATCTTCATAATT
Organism: Picea mariana; assembly: GCA_032191745.1. Taxonomy (NCBI): domain Eukaryota; kingdom Viridiplantae; phylum Streptophyta; class Pinopsida; order Pinales; family Pinaceae; genus Picea; species Picea mariana. The sequence continues at coordinate 124,824 of JASDQU010308504.1, forward strand.
TTTTCTATGGGGACCAACATTTTTGCATTATTCAACCATCCCCCTAAGTCAATATTTAATTATGTATTTGTAGGAACAATTGATTTAGGAGGGGGAGGAGGTACCTTAGGAGTACTTGTTTGAAGATTGTCTTGATTCTTAATTCCACTTCTTTGGTAAGAAAATGTTAAGTTTTGGCTCAAACATGAGATTTATTTCTTTTTTTATTTAGCATTACCTGAACCATACACAATGACTACAACAACAATAACTAGTTGCAATAAACCAAAATAAAAAGAAGAATAACCATGCACAAGAACACAAGAAATATCTTGGGAAACCCTTCTACACAAGGGAAGAAAACCCAGCAATCCTTTGTTATATTCTCAAGAGAAGATCCCCCATCCACCATCAAACCTAGCACACAAAAGGGTGTTGCATTTCTCATAATTTCAGACCTCAACTTCATAAATCATGAGATGACACAATGATAAGTGTGTAATCCTCAATGGGGATTCACCTTTATTTATACAAAACTTTTCACATCAAATGATGTGTCTATTGGCACAATAGGGCCGACCTGTACAACTTAATAATATAATAAATATAATTAATAATTACATAATATTAATTATCTTTACATGGTGGGGTCTACTTGTACCCTTTATAGCATAATTAGGGTTACAAGTAAATCTTACTCTTAGACAATATAGCAAGGATCTCACACGTCCCCTAGTGCTCATCCACTAGGGACACATCCACCTGTGCTTAGCCACAGGGACGTCATACTCAACATAATCATTTGGAGTACCACATTGTCTCAACTCTCACACAGAGGAGAATGATACACCCATCACATGGGCACACCCAACCATTGGGGGACGAATCAACTCTCCAGAGGAGAATGATGCCCCAACCATTGGGGGATGACTCAACTCTCACACAAAGGAGAATGATGCCCCATCACGTGGGTATGCCCAACACTAGGATCCCTCTCAAGTTGACTCAACTTAGTCTCTGAGGAGAACGTATCTTGGAGGATGTCTCACGACGTTATAATCATCAACACTCCCTCTTAGATAGGGAGACATTCTCCACCAGGCCAAGTCTCTCACGGAAGTACTCGAACTTCATCTTGGCAAGCGGTTTGGTGAAGATATTTGCAATATTCTCATGTGTAGGAAGGTATTGCATGTGTACTGCCTTCCTTTGCACCATGTATCTGATATAATGATATTTTATCTCAATGTGTTATCATGAAACACAGATTCTCAGAGAGCTTCACACAGCTTTGGTTATCATAGTGAATAATGGTAGAATCCATCTCATGATCAAATGAGTCTGCAAGGAGCTTACAAAGCCACACTTCTTTGTAGACTGCCACACTCAACGCTATATACTCTGCTTCTGTGGTACTCAAAGCCACGGATCTTTGTTTCCTGCTGCACCAGGAAACCATGGCAGAACCCAATGTAAAACAACAATCAGATGTGCTCTTCTATTCCACTGTGCCCCCTGCCAGATCTGCATCGGCATATCCATGCAATATCATGTCTACACTGGAGGCATATCTCAATCCATATCCAATTGTGCCTTGTAGATATCTCAATACATGCTTTGTTGCTATCCAATGAGTCTGTCTCGGTCATGTATCAAGAATCCCTCTGGTTGCTCGATGTAAACTTCTTCATCAATATCACCATTGAGAATGGTTGTCTTTACATCCATCTTATGTAGTTTCCAACTCGTGGATGCAGCTAGTGCAATGATAGTATGGATGGAAGTGTATCGGGCTACTGAAGAAATTGTCTCCTCATAATCAATTCCCTCCACCTGTGAGAATCCTCTAGCTACAAATATTGCTTTGTACTTATTGACACTTCCATCAGCTTCATACTTGATCTTATAGATCCACTTGGAAGTTAGTATAGACTTCCCTTCTGGTCTCGTAACAATATCCTACACATCATTATTTATGATGGACTGTTACTCTTTTGCCATGGCATATTTCCATACTTGTTGGCATGTTGCTTATCCATGACAAGAAGGCTCAGTATCAATGATCTGGCTCATGGCTTAAACATAGCTCAAAAATCTCTTTGGTTTCTTTCCCTCTCGGAATGTGCCTCGAGGTGATGCATATCCCTATGCCTCTTGCAGAGTTTTTCGAGCCCAAACATTCCTTTTATGTCCTATTGCAATGTCTCTAGGAATATCAACTGGATCAACTGGATCGATTGGATTAATGGTTGTCTCCCTCTGAACTACTGAAGGGGGAGAAGGTATTGTTTCTTCCTTATTCTCAAATAATTTGACTCCCTCTGAAGTCTGAAGGATAGACATCTTCATTTTCCTGTGTTTCTAACCTGGAAACATCTCATGTCTTCTTAGGTCCTCTATTGACTCTATAGTACTTTGTTGGCCTCTCGTACAAGAATAATAACCAAGATGACCTCCTATAGGGATAACAATCAAAATGGCCTCCTCTACTGGGATAATAACCAACCAAGAAAATTTGGACTCTCGTACCAGGGATCATGGTCCTCCAATAATTAAATAAGAAAATTTGGCCTCCTGTATTGGGATTATAACCAAGATGGCCTCCCATAGGGATAACAACCAAAATGGACTCTTGTACTAGGATAAAAACCAACCAAGAAAAATGGACTCTCGTACGAGGGATAATGGTCCAAGTTATGAGGGCTCCCACACCAGGGATAATACCCTTCATTATCAAAATGCAAGCAACTACATAGTGATGAAATCAAATAAGGAATGTAGTACAAGATTTACCTTAGTCTGCAATCATGCTCAATCTTGCTTTCGATCTTCTTGAGAAAGATGAGATAGATAAGAACTCCTCGTCATTCGTGCTTTCATTCCTTGACTTCTCTTGAGGTGGCTAATGTTTCTTTCTTTATTGTTGTCTTAGATGCAAAGATCATACTGAAACCCTCCTTGGTTTTTGTGCATAAACCCTTGATTGTGGTTAAGTCCTCCCAGCCCTTTATTTGCATCAAATAGGGCCTCAACCCCCCTTCTTCTACCTTGCGATATTTTTTATTTCTTCTCGTGGTCTGTAACAAAGGGCTCACAACTTTCTTACACCTGCTATCAAGCAACTGGGGCTATGGCCCACTCTCTGTATCCACAAGTCTAAAATCTGTAGTTGAGTAAGGACTTTAACCAACCCTTGTTTCACCTATAGCCTGATGTCTTGGGATTTTCATGTCCCTCTAACCTGTCGTCTGAGGTTTTATGGATGCGGGATAAATATCTAGGTCTGCGACCTCTCTAAATAGTCACTACACAGGTATTTCCAAACAACCACTACAGGGGTTGCAACCCCGGCCTCTCCTTCTTTAATTTGTTGAAGCAAACCTCAGAGTTCTAGAAATTGCACATCTTAACTTTGCACCAAAGATAGACTTCAAACTCGCCTTATACATATTTGACTTTTACTCAGGATTCCACTGAAAACATGCACTGAGAATAGATCTAAATTGTCCTTGAATACTCATGTCTTTGCTTAAGATATACCAGATTTTAGTGTCAAAGATAGACCAAAAATGTGTATCATAATAGGCTTGAAATATGCATAATACGGTTCTGGAACTCTGTAGAATAACTGAACATAGAACTCGCCTCAAGCTTGCCTTATATTTGGCTATAAACTTACCTTAGAACTGAGCATTAATTCACCTCCATTCAGCACTCAAAATAGGCCTGAAACTCGGCCCGACCCTCCTCAGATCCACACACAAAACTCAGCTCTGCCTCAGAAGGATTTGTTTTGAGTTTCCTACAATTTTTGCTTCAAAACTTAGTCTTTAAGTCCATGGTTTAGGTTTGCAGTTAAGCCTCCTATAAGTTTGTTGTTTTCTCCGTTTAATTGTGGTTTTATGTCTGTTGATAGGACCCTTCTGCAACAGCCTAGAGGGGCCCTTTCATGTTGCAGTTTTCCTTTAAGAGAAGGTCATGCGACCATCTTAGAATCTCACCACATAATTAATAAAGTTTTGGCCCTTCTCTGCTAGCAGCCTCAACCTTCCACGGCCTTCCTTTATCAATGTGAAATGGGTTATCTTCAGGACCTGCTCTGATACCATGTTAAGTTTTGGCTCAAGCATGAGATTTATTTCTTTTTTTGTTTGGAATTACTTGAACCATACACAATGACTGCAACAACAATAACTAGCTTCAGTAAACCAAGATCACAAGAAGAATAACCATGCACAAGAACCCAATAAATATCCTGGGAAACCCTTCTACACAAGGGAAGAGAACCAAACAATCCTTTGTTATATTCTCAAGAGAAGATCCCCCATCCACCACCAAACCTAGCACACAAAAGGGTGTTGCAGTTCTCATAATTTCAGACCTCAACTTCTGAAATCATGAGATGACACAATGATAAGTGTGTAATCCTCAATGGGGATTCACCTTTATTTATACAAAAATTATCACATCAAATGATGTGTCTATTGGTACAATAGGTTCGACCTGTATAACTTAATAATATAATAAATATAATTAATAATTACACAATATTAATTATCTTTACATGGTGGGGCCGACTTGTACCCTTTACAACATAATTAGGGTTACAAGTAAATCTTACTCTTAGACAATATAGAAAGGATCTCACACGTCTACTAGTGCTCAACCACTAGGGGCACGTCCACCTGTGCTCAGCCACAGGGACGTCATACTCAATAGAATCATTTGGAGTACCACATCGTCTCAACTCTCACATAGAGGAGAACGATACACCCATCACATGCGCACACCCAACCATTGGGGGACAACTCAACTCTCCAGAGGAGAACGATGCCCCGACCATTGGGGGATGACTCAACTCTCACATAGAGGAGAACGATGCCACATCATGTGGGTTTTCCAACATTGGGATTCCTCTCAAGTCGACTCAACTCGGTCTCAGAGGAGAACGTATCTTAGAGGATGTCTCACTACGTTGTAATCATCAACAGAAAAGCCTCTATATCTAGCCAAATCTGACACTTTCTTGGGAGTAGGCTTAGGACCAAACTTTTATGTTGCTTTATATACTACATCATTCATGCAATTTACATCCTCACCATACTTAGTTAGTTCCATCCATTCATTCATTCTAACATTATATTTTCTACCACACATGTTAACTTGTTCACTTTCTGATCTAGAGACCCCTTCTTCACCACAAACTTTCATGAAGACTGGGCAATTTGATTCTTTTTGAAATCCCCCACAAGGCCTACAATATGGGATAGCTTGGTGATCAACCAAGTTGGTAGACTCAATAGGATTAGGTGGCCTTTGATCTTGAGGTGGAGGTATCTTTGGCCATTTATCATTTGGCTTATGATGAGATCTACTATATTGATCCCTCTCCATGGATATTAACCTATTTTGCATGGCATTCATTTGATTAGCATGGTTAACTTCTATTTTCTTGATTAATTGAGTGAGCTCCTTAATGCCATCATTAGAAGACTCTTGATTTTCAAATTTCTTCTTCTTATCCTCGTTAGTTTTGCAAGAAGTTCCCCTTGAGAAACCAAGAATATTTGACTTCCTAGCATCTTGCATATTCTTATCTATCCTAATTTCAAATTTGTGTGCATTCCTTAGAGTTGTTGGTTCTTTATCCCTTAACCTATATTTGATCTCTCCCTCAAAATCTTCCATATAATGAATTAGAATAGATGCATCAGGAGGCTTAATAGTTGCAGGGAGGCTCTTAACCAAGTCATTAAACTTTTTATTGAATTCTTCCATAGTTTCATTTTCCTTCTTTTGACTTGTGCTAAGTGCAGCTAATAAATGAAGATCCTCTTTCTGATCACTCCCATCTTTCATTGAAGGCTTCAATAATTTTGGCCAAGGTGCTAAATTTGTCAGGATCCTACTCTGAGAACCACTCACCTGACTCTCCCTCCAAAGAATACACAAAAGGGTCATCTTGACGTCTTCATGATTGTGACCATTACTCCACTTGTTGACACATAAGTTGAAATTCAAGATGTGAGATATGGCACTAATAACATTGTTTCCCTGAAAAGAAGGCAACTTCTCAATAGATTTTTCAGGAATAGCATGGGGATCACCTTGAATATTTGCAAAATCACATGGGCTCAATAGGTCACCCATTGTTGAGGTAGTATTAGTCGTTGTAGGATTATTATGTGATAACAAGATATGTATATCAGAGATTACTTCTTCTCAAAGACTTTCAAGTAGCCTACGAGGAGCTAGTTTGTTTATTCTCCTCCTATACACCCTTTCAGGTTCGGGAAGGTAAGAAACCAACCCTTGTGGGTTCCTTCTTGTAGTATACCTCAAAGAATTATCAAATGGAGTCACCACTTGGAGATTAATCAATATTGAATAAGACAACTCAAATTAAAAAAAATTAGGGAAAATTTTTATTACTTAGTTTTTCAAGAATTAATTAAAGTTGTCAATTAACCAAGGATAAGAGACTTATCCCCTGCAATGGCACCAAATATGTTGTTGTCCATATACACACCTACTAACGTGGAGAAGTCTCCAACCCACTTGGTGTGTCCTTAGAGGCACAAGCCTAAGTCCAGACCCACTGTCACCTCGATTTAGACCTCTTATGTCTAGGCTCACTCTTATGGAATCCAAGGGGGGTAGACCCTACTTAACTAAGTTAAGTTTTAATAAATGATCTAGGAGTTAATTTGATTTTTATTAGGGAGATCCAACCCAATGACAAGCAAACAATGCAAATGAAATTCCTTTAATGATAGACAAACCTTTTCTTTACAATACAATAAAATATACCCAAAGTTTGATTATTGAGATGAGCAATTAAATAAATATCTACAACATGGAATAATACATGAAATATCTAAACAATAAATTAGATAGTGAGATACATTTAGCTTTAGACAATTATTTCCAAATGAACAAGAATTCTTACAACCAAAAATAAAGAATCTCTAATACATGTAAATATTCACAATGAAAGAAAGTGCTTGAGAGGAAATAACTTAGAGCATGAGATTGCTTGGAAAGTAAAATCACATGAAAAGTAAATTGCTTGAAATGTAAAATTGCACAACTTGAAAAAGTGAGATTGCTTTGAAAGTAAATAGCTAAACTTGAAGTGCAATGTTGTGAATGTAGTTGGTTGATTTTAATATGTTTCAAGTCTCTCTTGAATTAGGTGGATTAGAGTGTGAAATATACAAGCCTAGACTATGTGTCAACCCCAAATTCTTATCCCCTCAACTAAAAGGAATTGTTGGGTACTCAAGAAAAAGGACAAACAAGGTCCTTCCCTAGATCCATAGGTCAAATCCGAAATGCTTGGGCACTCAAGCAAGGAGGACATGTAGTGCCACGAATCCGTCCCCGACTTCAACCCCCTATAGCCTCCCAAGTCAACCTTTTTGGTGGTGGAAACAATAACAATTGGATGCCTAATTAAACTACTCTCCAATCCTTTTCCCTTTCTTAGTTACCCAAGATCCACAAAGTGGCAAGGGGAGGGAATACGAGGCAAAGGTGAAGAGAAAATATGATTACTTTGCAATGAATTAAAAATACTAGCCTTCACGATATTTCAAGGATGGATTATGCCAATCTCTTTGAAAGGTGTGGGAAAAAATAAATAATTTAAAATGCTTGGAAAATTAAAGAGAATCCCACAACCATGGCACAAGATGGAGGACAAGCCTACTATTTTGGCCAAGATGGGTATAATAAAAGAAATGCAAGAAATTAAATCTAAAGCTAGCCTTCACGATTTTGCAAGGATGGCTTAGGAAAATATCTTTGCAAGATGTGGGCAATATTTTCTAACTAATTACAATATCAGATTTTTATATTTATTTGTGAGAAGGCAAGCCCAAGTGACTCTATTGGATTGTTTACAATGCCTTAGAAGAAGAGAGGTGAAAGGGGATTTGGTATCCCAACTTTAGGATGTTGTTTTAGTGTTTTGGGGGCCCAAAAACAATAGCACCTCCCCTTGTCTTGGTGATAACTTGCATAAAAAAAACAAGCTAGACTTGCTAGAAAATGCTACACATCACTCAAGAAAAGGATTAATTTATGTTAGCACATAAAAACAGAAATTTATATGTGAAAATATGAACATAAAAGTGAAGTTTTAATGACTATTTTAGATCATAAAAATGCTTATAAATAACAAGACAACAAGGAGGTAATATCATCTAATAAGTTTGCAAAATACTTTCCAAACTTGAAAGAAACTACCACAAAACTAATAGCAATACTAATACCAATTATTCCCAAGCAAAATACTTTCCTTGGGTCTCCAAGTTAAACTAGTGAAATAAAAAATATACAAGAAATTAAATGTAGCTATATCGTCTCACAAGAACACCATGAAGAGCACCAAGAATATTCCTGATGCACACAAGAGATCCTCCAAAGCTTCCTTTATGATCCACAAAATATTGCTACAAATACTTGTAGCAAGATTTACAATGAGAGAATGGGAGAGAGGGAAAAGAATGGGAGAAATATTGGCATAATAGACTTGCAATGAGAATATATGATGAAATGAGGAGAGAAGGCATTATTTTATAGTTGAGGGAGAGGAAAGGCCCCTCTTGGATGAACTCCAAGTGCCACACATCCAAGGGAGGGAGGTCATCTCAAGGGGGGCACACTTTTAGGGTTTTAGTCATGGTGAGGGTGTGAGGAGTGAGTGGGGGAGGGGGAAAACACCTTTCCCACTCATAAAATATGAAGCTAGGGTCAAAGTGGGGTACACCCAAATTTTTTGGCACCCTCTTGCTTTATTTTTTTATTTCCTATGTTTTCATGAGCAAGGGGGGTGCCCCTCTTCTTAGGGAATGACCACTTGACGTTGTTGGCTTAGTAAAGGGGGTTCTTCTAAGTGGAAAATCAATTTACCAACTTAAGAAATACATTAGGAATATTTTTCCCACTCTCTCCCATGACTTTAGTGACTTTTACAAAATTTGGCTATTTTAATTTAGCCAATCATTTGTTGATTTTTGACTGACTTGGACTCCTCATGAACAATGACCTAGCAAAACTTGTCCAACTGAGTTGATACTTGGTACAAGGGTGTAGGGGGTCATAAACCATTTTATTTTAGTACTCATACACCTATACAAAATCCCAAAGGACCATTTTTTTACATTTTACATTAAAAATAACTAAAAATTATCAGTTTGCGGAAATTTTAATTATTTAAAAACTCATATCAAAACTTAACGGAATTACGCAAGACTCTAGGAGATGTATATAATTGTCATTTAAAACACTTCCAAAACTTATTCATCCATTGGGATCGATCATTAGACACCTTTCACCACTTTGGGGGATTTATGTGAGTGAAAAACTAAAGGATAATTAAAATTGCAGTTAAGCAAGATTAATTACCTGAGGAAAAAAACACTCGACGAAAGGAATTCCCTAATGATAAATTCCTAGGTAACTAGACAAAAATTGACTCATGCTATCATATTACAATATTATCCCACGTAGGGGAGCGAACATTCCGAGTACATAGAAAGACGTGTCGAGGGCAAAATTTGCCATGTTGAGCCAAAAGTCTTCAAACTGGTTGTACCACTAGGTACATATCTTCATGGTATATAATGTTGACCCCCTAGTCAAAATAGGTGGTCAACAATATCTGTTATCATTTATTGTGTGTGCACAAGAATCTAAACTTCGCATTGTTATCTTTAACTCTCACCTAGTAATTCTAGATTAACCAAGCTTACATGGTAGTGTGATGTGGTATACAAGGCTTATTATTTTATAATTTATTTTCAAGGAACATTTTTGTACCAGATTTCCTCTAATGCAACTTAGAATATGATCTTTCATATACAACCAATACATAACCAACAATCTATGCAAATAGATAAACCAACCATGACACCAATCAAAGATTCTTGTATAAATAATACAGATTGATAACATTGTATGTGATCCATAAAATATTACAAAGAGAAGTAATGGACTAATAGATCAATCACAACTCTATCAATCCTCTCTAATTCTATGGGGATATATAGATATTAAGAGGGAAGATGGAGAAAGTTTTGATCCATTGGAATATACCTAGTTGGACCATAAGAATACAAACATGATACATGGGTAGAAAGAAAGAAGAGTGAAAACATAGTTTGTTACCATCAAATCTTTGATTAAACCCAATTATAACAATCCTAGATCGATATTGTAAAGCCCAACTCTATGTCTATCTTCATTCACTATCTAAATAGACAATCAATGGATTAATCATCTTTGACTATGTCAAAAGATTATCAATATTGTTACAATTAATACCATTATTTTCTCATAGGTTACAACAAATCAAGGAAAATTTTAAGGATCCATGCTTATCCTAAAGTGTAGAAACCTAGCCCCGGATGAGATGCATGCGAGTTCTCAAGCCAACGTGGCAGGCCTAGCCGAGAAGGCTGTTGGATCATGTTGTCATTGATGCCAATGGTTTTTCATTGATGCCAATGGTTTGATTACTTGGGAGATTGTTGGATCATATGTCATTGATGTAAATGGTTTGGTTTGATTGATGTCATTGGTTGATGTCAAGTAATGGATTGATATGATTCCCTTGATGAGAATTTTATATGTCCAAGTGGAAACCAATCGATGCAAAGGTAAACAAATGGATGAACTCCAAAGTGGTCCCCTTATGGTGAAAGCCCTCACGGGAAGACGCTTTGCGGATTGAGTTATCCTAGAAGAATGGTTGGAGGACCCATGCTCTCAT
>JASDQU010308504.1:135679-183340 GCA_032191745.1 Picea mariana
TGTGGTGATGACTTGTTGATGATATATTTTTGATATATGTTGTTGATATGTGCTCACATCTAACTGGTTATAAATGACAACAATGGGTAATGAATAAATGTTGAATGCTAATTGATGAGTTTTTGTGCAAGAGGGAAATTTTGGAAAAAGAGCCCCACACTCATTCACCCCCCCCCTCTAAGTGTGGTAGGTGTGTCCAACAAAGGCACCCAGGCCTAGACACCATATGGTTGCAAGGTTTCAGCATCTTAACCCACACATCGCTTTGAAGATCGACCTGGGTGATCTAAACAGAATGGATGGAGTACTTTCAAGGTTGGGTAGAACGAAAGGAAATAATGATGAGGTGTGGGAAGAAGGTAGATCAGTTAATCCTCTGCATTCTCACAAAGTTACTGAGGAGACCTTTATACATTGGTTCATATTTGGCATTTGGAATGGAAGTGGGGAGCTTCATTCAACCGGCGAGAATGATCCTTGGCACAAAGAAGAGAATGTTCCTATGACTTCTAATCACCCAACCACTCATGATTAGAATGAGAAAGGACGCAAATTTTGATAGATCGATCGGATTCATTCCAGAAATGGGTATGTTAAATTGGGAACGTGATGGTAGTGGATTGGGTTCAACTTAGCTCTGGTATATTGGTCATTCCCTCTCTTTTATTGACATTTTCACAAGCTTAGTCCTCCCTTCTGTTTGTCTGGCCATGGCTCCTAGAGGAAGGAAACCCCATTCTCCCTCTGTGAATCCTTCCAGAGAAGCAAAAGTTTCCATTGATGCTAGTAAATTTTATGAAGACTTTGTTCCGGAGGAGGACAAATCCAAAATGCAGGAACTTGAAGTCGAGGTTCAACTAATCAGGGATTTTAAAGAGGATGAAGAGGTGGAGTTTTAGGTGGGAGGTTTTATTCCTAATATGGGTTGTACCGAGATGAGAAACTCAAAGTTCTACCACACTCTAGAACTATATTTTCACACCAAAATCATGGTGTACATAGGTATGCTACCTGAGGAGCAGGACTTTCACCAATTGAAAAGAACACTGGAAGCCTTGGAGATCCAGAATGCCTACTTGCTTAAGGTGGTTACCTGAATTTCTAGACGCCAAGGAGGCACTTTTGTTCCTCCTGCACAGAATCTTGTGGGTCCTGAAACCTTGGATGTGGCTTCCCTAAGAGGAACTATAGGTCTCACCTACTCTCAGGTTTTGCATGACAAGTGATATGTGTTACTCTGATATTAGGATTTTATTATTCTATCTAGTTTTTGAAGTTATAATGAACTATATTGATAAACAATGACCTAATAGTAATTATGGTTTCAGTCTTTTAACTCAGTTGCTACATGATGGGGCTTAGTTTCCCCTCATGGGCAAGCATTATTTTTTGTTTTTTGTGGTCTTATTCGCAAGGGACTGTCATGGTCTCTGTGGGACTAGAACAACATGACCTCTCCTATCTGCATATATGTAAATGTTGTCCATAATTGATATAGATACTTACAAAAAAAAATGTAGAAACCTTGGAAAATCTTACTAACTCTTAAAATGCTTACTATAAAATGTTTCACAATATTTTTGTAAAAGTATTCAAATTTATAAGGATTTTATACAGTTTCTAGAAAATTTTGGTGATTTTTTGTCCTATATAATTTAGGAAAATATTTTTTTGGAAAAAAAAATGGAAATAGATGAATCTTTTTTGGAAAAAAAAAATGAAAAATTAGCCAAATGACCAAATTTATCCCCCAAATTTTTCCTATACCAATGTGCCTCAAGCCAACTACCCAGTTTCTCATTTGATAGTCAAAATTGATATTCGCTTTCAAACTTAAACATTGAATAAGCATGCTCATCTTCCCTTAAATCATGGCTTATAATCCAAGCCATCATTTAAATTGAGAATTTTGTCCACACTTCCTATATTTTTTCAGGTTACAAGTTTTCTTGATTGTTGGCCACACCTAATCATTATTGGTGTTCACACCCTACAATGCCACTTGTTTTCAACAATCCAAAAATGTTGCAACTATCACCATGACACAAAAAAATAATTATGTTTTTATCTTTCACTTTTGTTCACTGCTTGTAAACCTTTAGTGTGACCATACTCATCATTCTTTGCTAAATTGCACCAAAATTCAACTCCTTTGACACATAAATATCTTCCCATCGAATCTATGCTTCGATATCTTCTCACCAAGCTTGATTTGGTGGTTGGTTGACTACTCCATGGCCTTTTAAAACTCATGCTACAACCACCATTGATTTTCCATCATAGTTGATTCTATACTATCAAATATGGATGTCAATAATTGTACCACATGCACTATGCAAAAGTATTATTTTCCATTTATATGTTTGAACCCATTCTCATCATATCGTGTGTGTTCTATGTTCTCCACGAGTCTCACCCCTCATCCATGTCCATGACTTAATTTTAGCTCCATATCACCTCATCGTTGTGTCAAATCATGCCCTATTATGTGTGGCACTCAACTACTAATAATCCTCACCTACCAATGGTTAATGGGCATGTAATAAAGTATTGAGTCTAGTTCATAATGTAGAGAGTGGAGATATGTGGTACAATTATTGACATCCATATTGGTGAGAAGATATCGAAGCTTGATTTGGTGGTTGGTTGACTACTCCATGGCCTTTTAAAACTCATGCTACAACCACCATTGATTTTCCATCATAGTTGATTCTATACTATCAAATATGGATGTCAATAATTGTACCACATGCACTATGCAAAAGTATTATTTTCCATTTATATGTTTGAACCCATTCTCATCATATCGTGTGTGTTCTATGTTCTCCACGAGTCTCACCCCTCATCCATGTCCATGACTTAATTTTAGCTCCATATCACCTCATCGTTGTGTCAAATCATGCCCTATTATGTGTGGCACTCAACTACTAATAATCCTCACCTACCAATGGTTAATGGGCATGTAATAAAGTATTGAGTCTAGTTCATAACGTAGAGAGTGGAGATATGTGGTGTGTAGAAAGTTAGGAAAGGTTGGAAATTTGCATTCAACATTGGGAAGGAGAAAAAATGATGTGGGGTAGGCATGATGCAAAGGATTGGGAAGTAAAGTGGATGGATGGAATAAATGGTATGCATCCCGCATTGGGATGGAAGGGAGTGTGGAGGAGTGGAATAATGGAGCATGTGATGGGTATGTCATAAAGTCTTAAATCTAAGTCACAATGTGGAGAGTGAAGATATCTGGTGTGTAGAAAGTCGGGTGAGGTTGGAAATCTACATTCTGCATAGGGAAGGGAAAAAGAAATGTCATGTAGGCATGATGTGAAGGATTGGGAAGTACAGTGTATGGATGGAATAAGGGGTTTTCATCTCACATTAGGATGGATGGGAGTGTGGAGGAGTAGAAGAGGGGAGAAGGTGATGAGTATGTCATAAATTCTTGAGTCTAATTCATAGTGTGGAGAGTGGAGATATGTGGTGTGTGGAATGTTAGGTGAGGTTGGAAATCTGCATTCTACATTGGGTAGGAAAAACAGTGATTTGGGTAGGTGTGATCTGAAGGATTGGGAAGTAAATCGGATGGATGGAATAAGGGGTATGCATCTCGCATTGGGATGGGTGATAATGTGGAGGAATGGAATAGGGGAGTAGGAATGTAGAGGAAAGATGTTGATGTAGAAAGTGGAGGAAGGAATAGATGAAATTGACTTATGGTTCCACCCCCGCACAACTAATGATGTGGGGGGTAGATGTGGGATAACAAAAGATAAAAAAAAAATTATGAGGGGTGAATATGGGCTCTTTATGTCCTTCCCTAAGACAAAAACAAACTTTAGGGGTAAATAATGGGTTCTCTATGTCTAAATATAATCCCACATGAAAGGACTTGAGTACAAGACTTCAGAGGGTGGAGGATGGACTCTTTATGCCTCATTTACCAGCTCAAATTACACCATTTGTTGAATATTTTATGGGATAGCCCCAAGATGTTTACAAAAAGATTTTGGTCAAAGGGGATCTCTGTAATACATCCACAAATTGAAATTCTTATGGTCTATGCTTAGATTCTTAATTTGGCTAACACTCTACATAAATCCCTAGTGGATATATATGTGGACAACAATCCCCCTTGTGGGAAACTAAGAAATCCATAAATATATGAGATTATATGTTCATCTTCACTACTAGAATCAAAGGAAAAAGGCATGTAATTTCTTCACCTTTTGATGGACCATAGTTTCTTCCATTTCTACACCATATATATTTATGACATTTAGACCATTCTTTGTTCTCCTATGGGAAACGTTGCTTGTTATAGTAAGTACAATCTGAAAGAACTTTGTCTTCAATGATTCCTACCAATAAAATTGAGAAAAGTAGATACAAAATATGGCTTTTCTTTGAAATCTCAATAGCACATTATATCGAAACTTTAGATTATTTCCATAATTGACTCAAATGCACACTTAAAAGGCACATGACACAACCATTAATTTGTCTAGCCCCTCTACTCATATGTTTCTTTAACATGCAAAAATAAAACTCAACTCTAAATCAAACACAAATCATTGAAATAAAACAAAGACTAGTCAACACAACAAAATGACACAACGCAAAATTTATAGAAACATGTCAAAACTATCTTACCTAAATTAAACTATAAAAAACAAAATATGATGAAGTAAAATCATAATTATGACATAGCCAAGAAAGTGTTTTATCTATGTGACAATGTTGGCCTACACTTTCTTGACAAGCCTCTCGTATTGAGTCATGTGAGTCAAACAAGATTGGCTATTGATAAGGTAGATGTATGATAGCAATAACCCAAAAATTATGATTATGTGAATCCCAATTGTAGTATAAGGATTGCATCCACAAGTGTACAAAATCAACTTTTTCCCATTGATATGGATTATATTGAGAACGAAATGAAACACACACAAAAATATGGTAGAGAGTTAAGCCATATAGTGAAACCCAACTTATATTGATGAATAAAATAGTAGAATATTGTAGAACACAAACTGGCTAGAATGGTGGTAGTTTATCTCTAAAGAGAAAGAGATGTTGGTTATGCTCATTCACAAAATATATCACAATAGGTCGAAAGAATGGCCTTTTAACATAAAGAAAGAACCCTAATAGTCCAAAAACCTAACCCTAGGAGGCGAAGTGCCAAAAGGTTTGTGGGCCCCCAGATGGTTAGTTGATACACCAACTTCCCGATGGTGTAACCTTTGCATACAATCTTCATTTGGGGCACACGGTAGATTTTTGGAAATATATAACTGAGAAGCATAATTTCTAGTAGGTTCAAGGTAGGCCATGGATACATTTGGCCCCCAAATGGCCAAAAAATAGCGTTTAGGGCCTCAACAAGGCTCGGGATGTTTAGGACCCAAAAATCATAACAAAAATGGCCAATATGGAGAACCGTGATGAGTCAATGGAAGAGGTGGGTGGCCACCGATATCCACTTGGATTAGTCCTTCCCCCTTAGGAAGCAATGGTCCCCATTGCATCAAGTTCCCTCATGAGATGGGAAAATTTTGTTTAATATGAACCTTAGTGAGCCACTTGCCTTGTTGAAGTAGCTCTCCTACTTTGACAACCTAATAGAGTTGTATATTTTGTTGGTGGGCGGCCTTCATTCTGGTGTCCATGATCCAATCCACTAGAGCTTGTGCAATGCAGTCAAGGTTTAGTTTTGTAGGGGAAAATTGCTCAACCACCTCCGAGTGTCTAGCATAGGTGGGAAATATGGTCGAAGAAGCTCCACATTAAATATTAGGTGCAAGCCAAGGAAAGTGGGGATACTCAATTTGAAATAATTGTCACCCACAACATTTGTGATGGTGTAGAGTGGTTTGAGCTTCCTATGGGGGGCAGTGAAGTGCTCTTTCTAAAAATGCAACCACACCTTGTCACCAACCTAAAACTTGTGAGGAACCCAATGTTGGTCATGTCGTTGCTTATACTTAGCATTGGACTTATCCAATATATCATGAACCTGTTGTTGGAGGTGCTAGATCTGTTCAAAAATTTTGGCTTCTCTATCTACCTCAGTCTAAGCGTGGGAGGACTTTGTAGGGGAAGACAAAATACGTATAGCTACATCAATGGGGCCCAATGGTTGGAACCCCAAGCATATTTGGAAAGGGTTGTGGAAAATAGAGTCGTGGAGGGATCTATTTTAGATATGTTGAACATACATAATTCTCTCATCCCATGTACATGGATGCTTGGAGTTGTCCATGTGCAGTATGTGCACAATCATCTTGTTGACCATTTATGTTTTTCCATCTGTTTGGGGATGAAAGGAAGTCGATTTGGCCATCTTGGTGTCCATAAAATACCATAGAGTAGACCAGGAGGTACCAAGAAACATGTTTTCCTTATCTTAAATAATGGTTTGTGGTAGACCGAAATGAACCCAAACATGCTCAAAGAAGAGCCTAGCAGTGACCTCAGCTGTGATACTCCTTTTACATGGTGCCAAAATGGCCATCTTAGAGAACCAAACGAAAACCACAAAAACATAATCGTGATCATGTTTGATGGAGGAAAAACATGGCATGTAATCCATGGAGACAAAGTCCCAAGGCTTATATGGGGCAGGCAAAAGAGTGTACAACCACTGCTTCTTGATTGACGACTTAGAGATGGCATAGGCAGTGCACGACCTAATGTATTGGCTGGCATCCTGTCAAAGCTTTAACCAATAGAAATTATTATGAAATACTGATATCATCTTCTCCACACCAAAGTGCCACACCACTTGACTATAATGTGTCTCCCATCTTAGCTTTACATGCTCACTTGAAGGAGCACAAAGATAGCCTAGATAGCACAAGAGCACAACCTAGAGGTTGAAATATGAAACTTGTTTACTAGCACTTAGTGTCTATTAGTAGTAATTTCAAAGTCATTTGTATAATTGTGGCCACCCAAAGGTCTCATGCCCACAGGAGTTAAGAACTATGTTGAGTGCCACAATCGAGGGCTGATTGAGGAAGTCTGCAACATAGTTGGCGCTTCCCTTCTTGTACATTATGTTCAAGTGGAATTGTTGCATGTATGTGGACCATTTCTAATGGAAAACATTATGTAGCTTTCCTTGCATCTGCATGAATTGTAGAGGATTGTTATCAGTGTGGATGATTCCTTACCCAGAGCATAATGCTTCCACTTTCTGCATGTCTACACAATGGAGTACATCTCCTTGTCATATGTGGGATGTCTTTGAACAACATCATATAGTGTTTCACTATGATAGGATATCATATGTCCCTATTGAGTGAGGACAAAACAGATAGCATAGTCAAAGGCATATGTCTCAATCTCAAATGGTTGTTGTAGTTCTAGAAATGTGAGGACTAGTGCATAACAGAGGCAGTGTTTCAGTTCTTGAAATGATTTCTGCTATGATTCATACCAAGAAAACTTGTCTTTATCTCCCCCCTTGGTCACTTGACTATGGCCAAGTGATATGAGATAATTCCAACACAAACCTGCGCTAGAAGTTGATGAGGCCCAAGAAGTTGTGAAGCTCTATTAGAGTCATCAGGGCTAGCCAATCGCAAATGACTTGTATCTTGGTTAGGTTTACATGCACCCCATGTTCATCCATGATGTATCCTAAGTATTGGATTCTCTGCATGTTGAATGAGCATTTCTCCAAATTGGTGTATAACTTGTGTTTCTGCAGGGTGTTCAGGACCTACTGAATGTGGTGCAAGTGCTCTTCCCAGGTATGGCTAAAGATGAGGATGTCATCCAAATAGACGACCACAAAATATTTTTGAACAGATGTGAGATATCATCTATCATCCTTTTTTATATTTGAAGGTTGCCTTACATACATCAGTTGGTTTTATACGACCCTGGCGATAGCCTAACTTCAGATCAATCTTACTAAATAATTTGGCACCCTTAAGTTGATCAAGAATATCATTAATTTGAGGTATCGAGTATTGATTATTGACAATGATTTTTGTCATGGCTCTATAATCAATATAGAGTCAACATGTCCCATCCTTCTTCTGCACCAACACAATTGATCTCCCACAAGGTGAGGATCTTGGTCGAATGTGTCCCTTTTGGATGAGCTCATGAATTGGATGCTTTATTTCCTCATTCTCTAGAAGACAACATCTATGTATTAGACCATTAGGTAAGTTGGAACTAGGTATCAAATCAACAAGATGTTTGACCTAACAATGCAGAGGCACCCCTACTAGTGAAGTGAAGAGGTTTTTGTACTCCTCTACAATCTTGTCCACATGCTTATGTTGTGTAGAGAGACCATGTGTTGAATTTGTGGTGGTCATAGTGACCTTGCGTTAACCTTTAGACCAAACCATGAATAAGAAAAAAATTGTAGTCTGAGGGATTACCTTTTGGCACTATTTTTCCAAGATCAATGAAATTGCAATAGTCAGAACTACCTCTGATACCTTGTAGGGATGACCTCCCAAAGTAGTAATTACACTATGGGGTCAGGACTCATAAATAATATGATGTTTCCACATATAAGGTTGTCCTAAAATAAAATCACAAACTTCGAGTGGGGAAACGTCACACAATACCTCATCTTTGAAGGGCTTGATGTCGTAGGACAGGAAACACTATTGACTGATGTGAAGGTCTCGTCCCTAGCTCAACCAACCGACAGTGTATGGTTGGGGGCGTGGCATTATTGACAAATTCAATCTCTTGATAACCTCGGCTGAGATCAGGTTATTTTGGATCATATTGTCAACAATGAAATGTAGTGGGGTCGTCTTCACCCACATCTTTGAATGGAAGAGGTGCTCCCTTTCCTGAAGCTCCTCTGACTCATTTGGTTGTATCTTTGTGATTTTGATGATAACATTGGGTTCTACATCGATGATTTGATTTCCCTTATCCTGTTATGAATCAAATTCCGACTCTTAGTTTTTCCTCTTTTTAAGAATAGTATTGTAGAGTCAAAATCTGATTCATAACAGAATAAGGGAAATCAAATCAAAACAAAACGAGCCCTTAGTTTTTCCTCTTTTTAAGAATAGTATTGTAGTTTTTCTTGTCTCCTTTAATAAGTTTTAAAAATACAAATTATCCTGTTATGAATCAGATTCTGACTCTTAGTTTTTCCTCTTTTTAAGAATAGTATTGTAGAGTCAAAATCTGATTCATAACAGGATAAGGGAAATCAAATCAAATCAAAACGAGCCCTTATTTTTTCCTCTTTTTAAGAATAGCATTGTAGTTTTTCTTGTCTCCTTTAATAAGTTTTAAAAATACAAATTATTTTTTGGCGTTATGATGTATTAGGAGCATTGGTGCTTCCAAGGTACCAAATAGGAGCATCGGTGCACCCATACCTAAAAGGAGTACTAGTGCTTCAAAGAGAAGGATAGATGCTTCATGATCACTAGGGAAAAACATTATGTCGCTCAGAGAAGCCTCGTGAATCTGTAAATAAAGGGAGGTGAAAATCCCTATGGATATGCACCCATGTTGCAGAAAAATGTATGCCTTTCTTAGTTGAACTTACCCCCCATTTTCTAACAATACAGGTTGATGTAAATTCCCAAAATAAATCACCATTAACCCATATCAAAATAGAAGCACTAGTGCACCCACACCTCAAAGAGAAACATCGGTGCACCCATACCAAAGAGGAGCATAGGTGCGCCCACACCTTAAAAAGGAGCACTAGTGCCACGAGGGCTTCACCTTGTTGACCAATATCTTATCATGTTCATTCACAAAGGGGTTTTAAAAGTTTGAAAAATAGAGTCAATATATTGTAGGTATTGGGGGGGGGAGCGGTGGGCATGTGGGGTATGAGGGGCTTTATAGGTATTTGAGAGTATAAAAAGAGGTATTGGGTGAAAACATGGAATGTCTAGTAAAAATAAGGGTTATTTTTATTAGAAAGATGTATATTTTTATCAGAAAGATGTATCGGGGGGGTTAAAAAAAAAAWTTTGGGAGGTATTTACCAATATCTAGTGAAATTAGAGGTATTAGTTAATATCCCACGAACGCAAGCGCTAGGCCACAGGTTGACTGGGTGGAGACCCTATGACTAGTGTGCCCCTACCAAAGAGGAGCATTGATGCTCCTAGTTCACTAGGAAAAAACACAATGTTGTGTAGAGAAACATCGTGAACATGCAAATAAAGGGTGGTCAAAACCCCTATGGATATGCACCCATGTTGCATAAAAATGTATCGCTTTCTTGGTTGAACTTGCATGTCATTTGCTAGCCATATATGTTGATGTGAAACGCTAAAACAAATCCACCATTAACCTACAAAGTAGAGGCAAAACCCTAAAACCAACCAACTAAATAGCAAAACTAGCTAAGAAATTAGAAACAATGCTAAGAAATAGAAAATAATAGAAATAAAATCAATAATGTGAAGAAATGAAATATTGAAGATGGAAATAAAAAGTTACTTGACTACAATACTATTTATTTTTCCCTACATTCATGGCTATTTGTATTGCATTATCTTGTAGAACCACCTCCTCTTGTTCTTCTCTCATGTGGGATGAAGAAAAGAAACAACCCTCACTTTTTACTCTTATTAAAAATCAACTTAGGTTTTTCTTATCTATTTTGATCATTTTTAAAAAATATGAATCATTGTTCGATGCTTCGATGTATTAGAATCATGAGTGCGCCCACACCTAAATAGGAGTATCGACGTGCCTAGACCTTATAGGAGCACTAATGCACTGACACATTAATTAGAGGAGCAATAGTGCACCCATACCAAAGAGGGAGCATCGATGCACTAATATAGAAGTGGAGCACCAGTTTTTTGGGGTCTATTGGCACTCTAGTGCACATGGGTCATGGAGCATCGATGCTCCTAAACCAATGTGGAGCACCAGTGCACTAGGACCAAAGAAGAGCATAAATGTATTATGGGTTTGTTGACACTCATGTGTGCATCGATATAGAAGCATCGTTGCGTCTAGACCAATGCAGAGCACTGATGCGTCTTGGACAAAGTGGAGCATTGATGTCTTTTTTGGCATGTTGTTGCTTCGATGCACTTGTAACCATGGAACATTGATGCTTTTCACATTAAAGTGCACCATAATGGTTTAGGTGCACCGACAAAAAAACATTTGCAAAAACCCCCAACTGTTCACCTCTATTATAAACAGAGAAGGGAGAAATTTATTGGGGAGGTTCCACAAAAGCCTTTGCTAGGTGGTGTTTTCCTTGTAGTGATTGCACGTTGACTCTTTAAATTTAGTCCATTGTCCTCAAATTTCATGCAATATCTCTTTAAATTTAGTCCATTGTCCTCAAATTTTGTGCAATATCTCTTTAAATTGTATGCACTGTCTCTTCGAATCTTATGATATCCTCAAATTTTATGCATTATGCCCTAAAATTCTATCTTCAAAAATGTTTTTTTAACAACAATGGGTATTTGTATTAAATTCAAAAAGAAGTTGAAGTTGCTACATGGCAATGCATATTACAAAAGATTTCCAATTCTAAGAAGGATAATTGTGTAAGTTCATCTAGTAGTGGCAATTGTTTATCAAATAAGTCTCACAATCGCCTCAAAGAAATAAATTTTAACAAGTTTTCCTAATATATTAATTGTTTGACAATACATATGCAACAAAAAGGAAAAATCTAACAAACAATGATAGACTTCACACACTCATGCGTTGGCTCTACTAGATTGAGAGAAAATGGCTTGGAAGGCATTGTCCTCCTCTTCCTTTCTTCTTCTTCCCCCTGTACTAGTGTCGAGTAGACTGCAAAGGGGCTAGGTGGGGGAGCATGGCTCCTTTGTGCTATTGAAAATCTAAGAATGGAGGTTGTTCAATTTGTTGCATTGGACAACAAGGGTTGCACAAAACTCTTCTTCCAGATTTCTAAGCATTTCAATATGCCTATGTGAAACCTATTCCATTGTTGAATTTTATTGCACTATTACTATCCTCCCAATGTTCAACAATTCTCTTACTATGGTCAATTGATCCTTCACATAGTCCACCTCATCCTATGTATTGTTGAGCCCCAAATGTAAGTCAACATAGTCAACTAAGAGTGCAGAGCAATTGGGTAGCACATCATGGTGTTTCTTTGATAGTTTGGTAAGGAATGATAACCATACACAAACCTAAGAAGGATCGAAGAAAGAGTATCCTCAAAATTCATCCTCGATCCCCCTAGGTTAGTTATACATTACTATTAAGGGAGGAGGATAAACAACATATAACATAGAGCCTCGCAGTGAAAGGCGTGTCAAAGACCACAAGATTTAGGATAATATGGGGTGGTGGGTTACCTCCTTTCATAACGCATGGGGGTTGTGCTTCCTTGATATGAGTATCAATTGCCTTTGAATGTGGTTCCAACATATTTAACTTGCCTCGCATCATGTTGAAGTTTGGACCTCCAAGTGTATGACATGCAAAGGAATCACCCCATGCCAACCAACCTAAATTTTGGAACCCAACTATCATGGTGGAACATGGAAGGAGTGTTCTACTCCTTCATGTGTAGTCACAAGATTGCCTTGGGATTCCAACGCTTTTCTATTTTCCATCCATTCAACTCTTGAGTTGTAAAGTATGTATGTGAATGGATTGAACAAAGGTATAAAAATTCAACATAACCATGACTTGGCTTAAGATGTGAGAAATAAATGGTGAGGAGTGAAATTTTTGTGAGTGACAAGAGAATTATTTTCAAGTCTCCCATAATGGTTAGATTGTCTTTATTTATGGAGTGCCAATGAGACTCCTTTAAACGTTGTTAGGGCCTCCACTTCATTCTTTGTTGCATGGCCAAGTTCCCAAGCGAAGCAAATTTTGTGATTTCCTAAGGGACCAAAGAGAATCTTACCCATTCATGTCGCCCGTAAAATTCCCTTCAAAAATATTACTCCTCAAATTATGTGTATAACTCTATCTCTACCACGCCATTTCTTCTTTATTGAAAAACTGTTCCAAATCAGCTTGAAATTTACGCTAAAAGTGAACATTTTTGTCATTTTAAACTCTTTTATGGTACAATTGGTGGTGAAGAGGAGCACATCAAACTTTACATGAATAAAATATCCCAACCTATCAATTTCATAGGTTAAACTACAAATTGTCCATTAGTTTCTTTTTGTAAGGATACATTATTTAATAGTGTATCCCTTAATAAAGGGACTCCTATGTCATATATTTTCCTTAGAAATAGCTTCCCAAGTAAGTGAGCACTTTCCCCTATTTGAGAATGGTACCCAATATTAAGAGAGTGGTGTAGACTCAATGCCCCTGACCTTGAGGGAAGCGAACCAAGGTCCTATGCAATACATAGATTTATTGGCAATGTCTCGACAACAATGGCACCAACCAAATGAGTTAATCATGGTTGCTAATTATCGTGTCACGCACATACACTAGCTTATTACGGGGTGACCATACACGAGTGTATACCATTTTATGGTTTCCCTTTATATATATATATATATATATATATATATATATATATATATATATATATTCAATGCTCCATAGTATTTTTTACAAAATAGTGGGTGGGCAATTATGACAAGTTAGAATATTAGAGTTTGACATGTAAATTAAAGTTCCACCATGTAAATTATTTTTCAAATGGAGCGTTGAGATTACAAATGTGAAAAATATGGAAGTAGATATAATCTATGGGTGGAAAGCTTTGGAGAAGATGAGTTTCAAAAGGGTAAGTGATTTCTTGAGAATTTATTTCTTGTATAGCTTCATCAATTTTGTACATTCTTCGTATTCAAGCTACTTGAGAATATATTTACACACGAATTAAAAATATAAAACGTCAAATGAATTTTTTGGTTAGAACATATGATTTTTGGTAAAGTATTTAGTGTCATTTGTTCAAGAGACTCTACTTTTTTTTAAAAGAGAATAATTTCTCTACATATATAATATATTGATTAAAAATCATGTTTTTGTTATTTTTCAATGATACAAAAAAACAGGCATGGGCTAATATTATGATATTTGCCATGATTTTATGTATGTAAAATAGGACAAACTAAAGCTATTAAGACAAAACTATGTCCAGCGATTTGACTGGTAAAGTCTACAAAAGTATACATACCCTACCCCCTCTGGATTTGAACTTGTGACCTCCCAAGAGGAAACACATGTTCTTAACCATTAGACCCACTCAGATATATAAATTTGTATAAACATAAATTTAAGGGTAGTGAAAAAAATTTACCATCATAAATTGCGTTCGATGTAGAGATGTGAATGTCTAATTTCAACGATGATGCAGAGAGGTGAATGTCTAATTTCAACGGTGTTTATGAATCTTTCTAACCTCAATCCATGTTATGTACGCTCATGATCCTTCAACTCCTATCAATCCTTCACCATGATTCTTGGTAGCCTTCTCTATGGCTCTAGTACCATATCAAAAACTACAAACACAATAGCAAAACTTGCATACCAGCATTTGCAATAAAACAATTCCAATTGATACATATTTTAAAAAGTCGTAGGCTAAACGATCTACGAAATGACAATTGAAATGGTTTTTGAACAACAAAAAATGGTGATTCGTATAAATTTATATCGCCGGATTCCGGCGAAAACAAGCCATTTCGTAGAAAAGCTAAACAACGCCTTTTAAAAATTGATACGAAATTTATTTAAATAATCTCAATGATAGTGATTGTGTGTTTCATACTCCTATCAATCCTTCACCATGATTCTTGGTAACCTTCTCTATGGCTCTAGTACCATATCAAAAATTACAAACACCATAGTAAAACTTGCATACCAGTAATTGCAATAAAACAATTCCAATTGATACATATTTTAAAAATTGATATGAAAGTTATTTAAATAATCTCAATTATAGTGATTGTGTTTCATACTCCTATCAATCCTTCACCATGATTCTTGGTAGCCTTCTCTATGGCTCTAATACCATATCAAAAATTACAAACACAATAGCAAAACGGCTTTAATACCATATCAAAAATTACAAACACAATATCAAAACTTGCATACCAACAATTGCAATAAAACAGTTCCAATTATTACATATTTTAAAAATTGATACAAAATATTTGAACAATCTCAAAACTTGCATACCAGCAATTGCAATAAAACAATTCCAATTATTACATATTTTAAAAATTGATAAAAAAATTATTTAAATAATCTCAATGATGGTGATTGTGTGTTTCATACTCCCCGACATCTGATTATTAAATATAACTTATTAATATTAATATTAAGTCATCACAACACCTTATAACATGCCTTTATTATAAAATAAATTTCCTAACTCAACTTCTAGATTGCTAAGTATGGTCATTATTAAATATCTACTTTATCAGAAATAATGTGAATATTGAATCTATAAAAGAACTCGGATGATCTTAATCACGGCACACCAAATTTAAGTGTAGACAAAAAGATGTCCTCTTCAATATATAACTTATTTTTTATGTAATTCTTCAAGATTGTGTTTAAACCCTATATTGTGCGAATTGGAATTCTAGAAAGTTTAACAAAAAATACTTTCATGTCTTCTTTCTAAAAGAATCAAACTATACAACGAAGAAAATTATCATTTTTTTCCATGATCTGATTAGACATTAGACCTTGTATTGTAAGGGGCATGTTCAAGAATTTTAACTGGAAAACAAAAAGAATTTAGCATTAAGCTCAAAATTAGCACTAAGGTATTGTACTATCAAAATTATCACCAAGGTATTGTACTATTAGGAAAAAATTATTTAAGGATCCAAACATATGTTGAAGTGTAGAAACCTCCCTATTTTCCCAATTGCCATAGGTAACTGGCTCCCGAAAAGAGAAACTCTAGGTGTATCTAAGTCTTTCCCAAGTCAACTGTAAAATTAAGTGAACTATAAAATTATTGGTGATATGTTTTTAAAGATATTTAGATTTCTAAGAATTTTATAGAGTTTCTAGAAAAAATTTATTATATAGAGTAAAATAATTTTATCCTATATAATCCCCGATGGGGTGTTAGTAGATTACAGGTGTCCAAGTGGAGGGGACAGCGCCTCCCAGAGCAGTACCAGCCATGTGACTGGCGCATGCACCTCCCCTCCTCCCACACCATGAATTTACGTAGGCCTCACTCCAACCAGAGCGCCATTAACTCTTCGAGCACACTCCTCTCTGTCTCTGTGTCCGATCAATGGAGCCTACTTTATGGTGGTCACCTCTTTGCGTGTGCATCTTCCCTCTCCAGCACTATTCATACCATGGTGCTCATAGGTTGGTCCATCAGTTCTTCCTCTTCCCAACAAAGCCACCACTCGATCTGCATTCCTCCCTGGTTCTTACATGTTACGTTAGCCAACTCTTAGTGCCTTCATACCTTCTTTTTGCTTCAGCCATGCCTCGACTGCGGGGGAAATCCAAGAGAGGCTCGACCTGGTACCAAAACAGGCCTCGCATGGTCATTTGGCCTCGGCCTGCCCCAGCACCTTCGCATAGCTCTCTGCCTTCTTCGTCCTCCTCCTCTGGCCATTTCTCTCAGAGCCAAAGCGGCCTCCCGCCTTTGTCCTCGCCATGGGCTTGCCGAGTCGAGTGGTTCAACCTCTTGAGGAATTCACTGGGTTTTGCCCCCAGCCCATTACTAGACCTGGCCTCTTCCTTGCAACTTGCCTTGGTCGTCCCAAATTCACCTGAGAATTCATCACCTGCGCCACCACCAGTGCATCCACCACTAGTGCAGTCTCCTCAGGAAGACACCTTCGTCCACCGGGAGAAACCACCGGACCAGCCACACTCTTGTTCGAATTGCGCCTCCTGTGCAAAGTTTCAAGACAGCCTTGCAATTCTGCAAGCCCTGGTGTTCGAGGTCCGCAAGGAGGTGGACAACTTGCGGTTTCATCTGGAAATTCTGGACAAAAAGGGGACGCAAATTCTGCAAATGCTATCCTCTCTGCAAGGCACTCGACACTCCACAGAACAGGCACCCAGTGCACCAACGACCTCAGCGGTGGTTTTGGTTCCGACTCTCCAAACGCCAGCAGCGGACAACTCGGCGATGGTCTCGGCTTTGGCTCTCCATGCACCAACAACGGACAATGTGGCACGCAACAAACCGACTGCATGAGCTACGACATCTGCACATGTGTCAGATTGCATGGCATGTTTTAAGTTTTGTCTATGCTTGGACAACTGTACTTTTGGACAATTCTCTTTTTCCTTGTCATAAGTCAGTCCTAGATGTTCTAGAAGGTTGGATGAATCGGTTTCCGGGGCAATTCTGTTCCAGATGTTTAAAACTGGGGCCTGTTTTGGTTTTGGAGGCACTGGCTGAATTGGTTTCCCTCCGGGGCAATTTAGCATTTACAGTGCTCGGACACTCATGATGCTACTGTAATTTTTGCTTCTGAAAGGTAATTTATACATACTTACAACAAAAAAAATGTTATCCTATATAATTTGGGCAAGTCATTTTAATTAAAAAAGGAAAATGGGGAATCTTTTTTTTTGAAAAAAAAATGTAAAATTAGCACGAGCGAAATTTAGCCCCTAAAATTTTCCTTGCTCGGTATCATTCTTACTACAGAAGCAAATTTCTGCATTGTTACCAGCAGAATATACAAGTACTGCACCAATCTGCACAAATTCTTGAAAGAGATTAGTCTTCTGATCACACTGCACAACATTTTAATATTATTTACTTCACAATTATAATCAGCCTGAAAAATAAAATAAAAAATCTTGAAAGAGATTAGTCTTCTGATCACACTGCACAACATTTTAATATTATTTACTTCACAATTATAATCACTCTGAAAAATAAAAATAAAAATGATGCTCATTGTGCACTTGCAAAAGATGCCTTGCCTTGTCATATTCATAACTGAAAACTTTATTGATCAAACTCAAAATATAGGTACAGAGTTTTGCATAACTGAAAACTTTATTGATCAAACTCAAAATATAGGTACAGAGTTTTGCATAACTGAAAACTTTATTGATTAAACTCAAAATATAGATACAGAGTTTTGCATGTGCCACATTAGGTAAAAGCAGCTGCTTTATGAGAGAACCAAGACAAATCTGGAAACATAAATTCTCTGCAAGAAATTCTTCCTTTCTATCCTCCAATTCTGGAAGAGATTTCCAAGTGCTCAGCTTCAATCATTTGCACTGTTAGCTCTTCCAATATAAACAATAAGATATGCATGATGCATATGATATTCTGAAGCTATCGTCCCGACAAAGTAATGCTCTCATCACACAAATTTACATGTATGATTATTCACCAAAGCTACAGCTTATGTTTCCAGATTTGGTCATTGTGCTGCACAGTTCCTCTTAGTAAAAAAACCAGTAGGAACCTACAGCTATAACCCTACAACAATGCTTCAAGTTTACAAAGTATTTTGCAAGACATTTAATCATCTCCTTACAACTATCCATTTTCTACTGACTCTGCAACAAAGGTTTCGTTGATCATAACAAAGGTTTCGTTGATTGTACCTTTTGGAATTCCAAAGAGGGTAACAAATATTTCCCTGTGGCATTGATCGCAGAAGCAGAAATATGAAAAGTGACCTTCACCGATCAATTTATGAAGAGTGGCCCCTGGAACCATACGTTTTGCATAATCATTGAAGGGATAGGGTACAATGCGGTCATCCATGCCCTGTCCAAGTAGGAACATTTATCAGAAGGATGCCACACTGATAAAGTTATCACATTTTGGATTCTTTGAAGAGTTCTTTGTCTGAATCAAACAGGTCAGATAATTTAGAAATAACAGTCCTTTGTTTGAGTCAGACAGGTCAGAGAACACAAAATCCTAGGATCAAGACACATGCAAACATGAATAATATCAAGGCAATTTCTTAATGACTCAGCTAAACTTGGCAGAAACTATAACTTTGAGATATTTCTCAATGATTTATTCAGGTTTTCTTCCCAATCAAATAAATTCCAGTGAACATTCCAAGCTTCTATGAAGCAAAAAATGACCAGAATTTCATTTACATATAATGTTTTCTGTTGATGTTAAGAAATACCTGCCAAATATGTATTGGTCGAAGGAAGCCCTCCCACTCTTCCGGCACTTCATTGAACAGGGAATGAAACCATGAGGTAAAACCCTTCATCAGCTTCTTCCGTACTTGTAACTCTGCGAGGCTGAATCCCCATTTGTTAACTTGCATAACAGTTTCCTCGACAAAAGGTGCCGAATTACCTTGTCGTACAGACTCTTGCATGTCCTTCCGCAGAAAATCAATGAAGAAATCCTGCTCCACCAAAGCTCCATCCTGCATGCTCAAAGACGATGTTTTTAGCTAAAGTTGTCTCAACTGATTATCTTTTCAGACCCATTTATTGAAATAAAAAATAGCTTACAAGTTCACCGCAGTTTCTACAATGATACAGATAAACCAATGCCTCATGTGGAAGCAATTAGTGATAAATAGAGTATATAACATAGTAACTGGGATAGGCCCACAAGAGGGTATGCCCCAGGTACCAATCTGCACTTCTCTCCCTACATTCACTTCCTAAGACATCAAGGATGCACTAAACACACCTAGCATCCTGGTTACAAGTGCAGCTAGCCAAGAACCCACAAGATTTGGAGGAAATCCCATTCCAAAAAATATTATAAATAAACAAATTTTTATTTTCAGTTGATATGAATTTCAATTGTTGCAACTTGTGTGTAACTTTAAAATAAAATAATTTAAAAAATAAAACATTCCCATTTGTCAAATTAGGCTACCTGGAATTTACACACAACCATATCCTAATTCCAACTATGGAGACTAGATGCTTCAAGACAAAAAATAGAATTTTCAATCAAAGAGGATCAAAACTACATCCTAAAATCAAAACCATATTCCTGCTAGGAGGAATCTATGGCTTTTGTATGGTCATGAGCCCTGACAGCCTTTACACCTGCTTTTATTGCTGTTGCACTTTCCATGTTTTAGATCTTCTAACCTCATTGTGCACTTAGTTTTCTGTCCGTAGTTTGGCACTTCCCGCCAACTGGGTGGGATCTTCAAAATAGCCCATACTCCTGTTGTTGGCCATAGTGCTCGAGCAACCACAGAGATAATAGCACCCAAGAAGACCTGCAAAATTGTCCCCAAGGTCTTCCGCAAGGTAATAAATCTGTTCCTCCTGTTGATCCTCCAATTAAAATTTATTCCGATCAATATAAGAAAGCTTCTTGCGATTACAATAGCCATGCACTAGCTGGATATTTCCTTGGCCACATCCCGTCTAAAACCTGACCAGAGGTTTCTTTATGTTTAGGCTTAAGGAGGCCTTGAACTCTGTGTCTATAATGCAGCATGGGCCATGGCTCCATAGGAATACCTTAGTTGCTTTTGCTCAAATGGAATGAGTACTTCTCAGCAGAATTTTGGCCATATCAAATTGCTCCCCTAGGGGGGAGATAACCATCAATCAGATAAGCACTGCTTTCAGAGTTCTGGCCCAGTTGCAGCCTTATCTGTATCGAGTTACGAAGCCTTCTGATATAGTATTGAACGTTTCTGGAAAGACTAGCCCCACTCATAGGGAATTTTGTTTGTCACAAGCCTGAAAGGGTTTTTCACCCTCGACACAATAAACAAATTTGCATCCAGGTCAACCTTCAAGGAGATTTAAAAGGATCTGTTAGCGCCAATTCTTGCAAGGTGCTGTTTCTCTCCGATTTCAGACCCTTGGTGTAAATGCGTAGAAATGGGGTTTAAAAACCCATCAAATGCGTTTTATTCAAAGACCGCAGTCATGAGCGCCGAGCGCAGCACATAGAAGAAGTCCATTTCGGGCTTAAAATCAAGCGAGTGGGCATTTTGTTTTCAACGGCGAGGATCCACAGATGGAGCAGATCGATGGTCATCGGGTAAGCTTGAGTCGCAGAGTTGCATGAGGTCTAGCGCATGAGCTCATCTCTTATGGCCTAAATCACGAAATGATGAGCCATTTCGACATTTCAGCTATCGGGACTTCAAAGGACACGGGGTCTCTCTTTTCCACTGCAGTTCAAAACCCCGAAACGCGAAATGCGAAAAGCGCCAGGGAGCCATTTCGGCATTTCGGCTACCGAGACTTCAAAGGACAAAGGGTTGTTCTTCCACTGCATTTCGAAACCCCGAAACGCGAAAAGCGCCCGAGAGCCCTTTCGGCATTTCGGCTACCGGGACTTCAAAGGACACGGGGTCTCTCTTCCACTGCATCGGAAAACCCCGTAACACGAAATGCAAAAAGCGCCCGGAAGCCATTTCGGCATTTCGGCTACCGAGACTTCAAAGGACAAAGGGTTGTTCTTCCACTGCATTTTGAAACCCCGAAACGCGAAATGCAAAAAGCGCCCTGGAGCCATTTCGGCTACCAGGACTTCAAAGGACACGGGGTCTCTCTTCCACTGCATCGGGAAACCCCGAAACCCGAAATGCGAAAAGCGCCCAAAAGCCGTTTCGGCATTCCGGCTACCGTGAGTTCAAGAGACAAGGGAGTCGCTCTTCCACTGCATCGGGAATCGCCGAAACACGAAAATCCATTTCGACATTCCGGCTACCAGGATTTCAAAAGACACGGGGTCTCTCTCTTCTGCTGCATCGAGAAACTCCAAAACACAAAATGTGAAAAGTTTTCAGTCTCGGCCACCCTCCATGGAAGAACCAGTTAATGAATATTTAGCAGGTGGTTGAGACCTTAGCTCAACTCATAAATGGAGGGCATGGAAAAGGCTTGGGGCAATCAGCCCGTGGTACCCTTGTATGCAGGTCCCCCTGCAAGAGCCATGCTAAGTTAAGGTGGCGTCTGACGAAGGAGTTCCGTCCAGGTTTGACTGAGGAACCTGCACACGCTAATTTGGACTTTAATGTCTCAACTACCTTCCTGCTACAAAGGTGGCGAATTGTCCTAAGTATATAGACTCAGTTTTTGTATTTCTGTAGGGATCGATGGTAGAGCTAAGCTCCCGACTGTAAAGCTTTAATAAAGCCTCTGGTTCTCTGGTTATACAATGATATTTTGAGATTTCTTGTTTAATGGCGGCCAGCCTCCTCCTTTCCTTGTTCCTCTGAATCTAAAAGCCCGAGTATGGATGATCCAGTCGGGTGTTGTTGTAACTATATGATGCATGTTTGATTGTATTAGTTCTGCAACGTTTGAGGTTTACTTTGAAGTTTCTCCGGTCTGAGAGGATCTCATATCTAAGACTTTTCCCCTTTCTTTCCCTCCACTTACTCACCACTATGCAAAATTTACTGGCTTAAGTTAAATCAAGACCTCACATGTCCTTGTTTTTCCGACCCAGTTTTTTGAGTGAGCGATATTGTTCTGAATTTACTTCCATTTGATCACCCCCTTTATAAACAAATCGTGACATAAACTGATGGGCCTCAGGCTTACTCCTGCTGCAATCCAGGAGTGACTTCTGACGCCAACATTTATGGCGCCGTTGTCGGGGACGAAATTGAAGATTTTCCCTGGGATTGAACGAAAAAGCTTACTGGTCCTGAGGGTGCATCAGAACCTAGTACATTGAGATTGCTACTGTGCACCTGGCGACTCCACTGTGGCGACTCCAATGTTTCCACATCACTGTTTCAGTTGTGGCTACTTTAGCACGCCTGAAAGCTGACCCAGAGGAGCTTTCTCGAGAAGGTTTCAATAGCTGCTTTCTCAGCCTGAGAAGTTTCCTAGAGGACACAACGTTACAGATTTGGCCTTTGATGGTGAACAAGGACCAGACACATTCAAAGCTGTGAATCTTTCACCTGGCGACTCCATGATTCAAGGATCGATTGGCGACTCCGTTGGTTCGGAATGGAGAAAATCCTAGCTCGGAGGTTTGCTTGTTTTAATTTTTCTGCTATTCCTAGTTTTCCTAATGTTGTCCCTTCTCCGGATGAATGGAGCAATTATTTGCCCATATTTAGAGAGCGTAAGGAGGAAAACCCTACTCAGCATCTCCGGGAGTTTCGTGAACTCATGCATCAGTGGGAGATACATCATGAGGATGTATTATTGAAAATGTTCATGTTCTCGTTAGCAGGAGATGCTCATGGATGGTATCGTTCTCTACCCCCTGCTAGCATTTCTTCACTCAGTGAATTCCATGCAGCTTTTAATAGGCGCTATCAAAAGTTTTATTCCTCTGAGTTTATCTGTCATAGCTGTTGTGAGGAATGTGAGGACAGTGAGCAAGATATGGCTGTGTCTCATGAAGGTTGTGAGGATAAGAGAAGATATAAGGATGAGGACCCTGGGGAGGAGGAAGATGCTTTGGGCGAAGTTAGGGAACTGATAAAATCTCTCTCTGCCCAACTGGATAGGTGGGAAGTTGAACGATGTGCAGAGGATTTTCCAGCCTTTGAAGAAGATGCTCTTGGTATCTCTACAAGGGATGATGATGAAGATCCCAGGGAAGAAGAAGATGCTCTGAGTGAGCTGATGGAGCAGGTGAAATCTCTCTCTGCTCGACTAGAAAGGTTGGAATCTGAAGACAACGAAGAGGATTTTCCAGTCCTTGAGACAGATGTTCTTGGCGGCTCGTTTGAAGAGGATATTGAAGATTTCATAGCTGTAGAGACATTAGTTTCTGCCCCTGATGAGCCTGTTGTCTCAGATTTAAAGGAGGAAGCGATGGTGGAAATGGATTGTTCTCTTTTTCTTCACGAGATTTCCCATGATGTGTTTACATTCGGGGTCGAAATGGAGGATCGGGAGATAGTTCCATTTTTGCAAAATGGAGGAGTTTTGTTCTCACCCAACTTTGATGATTATTTAGAAGACGCTGAGCAGCACGAGGAAGAGCAGAACTCTCCCACGGGTCCTGTTTATGACGATTACGAATCTGACTCTAGAGAGAGACAAGGAGAAGAAGGAGAAGAACCAGAAGAGAAGTAGAAGGGACATTTTATCTTATGCCTAGAGCCAGTCAGCGAGCAGCCACCGCTTGAGATCAGTAAGCCTACGTCAGTTATCCACCCACCTGTGCTTACCAGAGATATTCAGCCACACGTGAACAACTGTGTAGCAGAGGAGGCTGCATGTCGCCCATTTTCTAGAGTTTTCCACTGGTC
This sequence comes from Picea mariana, assembly GCA_032191745.1. Classification (NCBI taxonomy): domain Eukaryota; kingdom Viridiplantae; phylum Streptophyta; class Pinopsida; order Pinales; family Pinaceae; genus Picea; species Picea mariana. The sequence goes on from JASDQU010308504.1 coordinate 159,775, forward strand.
CTATGAGCCTGTGGAGGAATATATGGAGTTGTATCTCCTTCACAATTTGGAGCCACTCTTTTTCATCTCAACTTCAGCCTGTAAGGAGGAGTTGAAGAGCATAATCGTTCTGCTGTCACGGTTACACCATCTGTTTGTGATCATCGACAGAAGGAAGGAGCTTCTATTCGAGAAGTTGCTTGAGTGGCTATGGTGGAAGTTTGCTTTCACCTAGCCCCATGTAAAGGAATTTATTAGTTTAGGACCGTGCATAAATAAGCTCCTTGGAGCATCTATGTTTATTTTGTTTTGCTTTTACTTTTCGGCCTGTATTTTTAGCAGGGTGTTTTGAGCTTGACTCCATAGCCCAACACAAGGCAACTGAAACTGCAGAAGGAGTTCTTAGAGCATCGCAGGGACGACTCTATCCCCCATGGAGCCTAATGTTAGCACCAATTCTTGCAAGGTGTTGTTTCTCTCCGATTTCAGACCCTTGGTGTAAATGCGTAGAAATGGGGTTTAAAAACCCATCAAATGCGTTTTATTCAAAGACCGCGGTCTTGAGCGCCGAGCGCAGCACATAGAAGAAGTCCATTTTGGGCTTAAAATCAAGCGAGTGGGCATTTTGTTTTCACAGATGGAGCAAATCGATGGTCATCGGGTAAGCTTGAGTCGCAAAGTTGCACGAGGTCTAGCGCATGAGCTCATCTCTTTGTGATCATCGACAGAAGAAAGGAGCTTCTATTCGCGAAGTTGCTTGAGTGGCTATGGTGGAAGTTTGCTTTCACCTAGCCCCATGTAAAGGAATTTATTAGTTTAGGACTGTACATAAATAAGCTCCTTGGAGCATCTATGTTTATTTTGTTTTGCTTTTACTTTTCGACCTGTATTTTCAGCAGGGTGTTTTGAGCTTGACTCCATAGCCCAACGCAAGGCAACTAGAACTGCAGAAGGAGTTCTTAGAGCACCGCAGGGACGACTCTATCCCCCATGGAGCCTAATGTTAGCGCCAATTCTTGCAAGTTGTTGTTTCTCTCCGATTTCAGACCCTTGGTGTAAATGCATAGAAATGGGGTTTAAAAACCCATCAAATGCGTTTTATTCAAAGACCGCGATCATGAGTGCCAAGCGCAGCACACAGAAGAAGTCCATTTCGGGCTTCAAATCAAGCGAGTGGGCATTTTGTTTTCAACGGCGAGGATCCACAGATGGAGCAGATCGATGGTCATCGGGTAAGCTTGAGTCGCAGAGTTGCATGAGGTCTAGCGCGTGAGGTCATCTCTTATGGCCTAAATCATGAAATGATGAGCCATTTCGGCATTTCGACTACCGGGACTTCAAAGGACACGAGGTCTCTCTTTTCCACTGCGGTTCAAAACCCCGAAATGCGAAATGTGAGAAGCGCCCGGGAGCCATTTCGGCATTTCAGCTACCGGGACTTCAAAGGACAAAGGGTTGTTCTTCCACTGCATTTCGAAACCCCGAAACGCAAAATGCGAAAAGCGCCCGGGAGCCATTTCGGCATTTCGGCTACAAGAACTTCAAAGGACACGGGGTCTCTCTTCCACTGCATCGGAAAACCCCAAAACATGAAATGCGCCCGGGAGCCATTTCGGCTACCGGGACTTCAAAGGACAAAGGGTTGTTCTCCCACTGCATTTCGAAACCCCGAAACGCGAAATGTGAAAAGCGCCCGGGAGCCATTTCGGCATTTCGGGACTTCAAAGGACACGGGGTCTCTCTTCCACTGCATCGGGAAACCCCGAAACCCGAAATGCGAAAAGCGCCCAAAAGTCGTTTCGGCATTCCGGCTACCGGGAGTTCAAGAGACAAGGGAGCCGTTCTTCCACTGCATCGGGAATCGCCGAAACCCGAAACGCGAAAAGCCATTTCGGCTACCGGGATTTCAAAAGACACGAGGTCTCTCTCTTCCGCTGCATCGAGAAACTCCGAAACGCGAAATGCGAAAAGTTTTCAGTCTCAGCCACCCTCCATGGAAGAAGCAGTTAATGAATATTTAGCAGGTGGTTGAGACCTCGGCTCAATTCATAAATGGAGGGCATGGAAAAGGCCTGGGGCAATCAGCCCGTGGTACCCTTGTATGCAGGTCCCCCTGCAAGAGCCATGCTGAGTTAAGGTGGTGTCTGACGAAGGAGTTCCGTCCAGGTTTGACTGAGGAGCCTGCACACGCTAATTTGGACTTTAATGTCTCAACTACCTTCCTGCTACGAAGGTGGGGAATTGTCCTGAGTATATATACTCAGTTTTTGTATTTCTGTAATCCATGGTAGAGCTACGCTCCCAACTGTAAAGCTTTAACAAAGCCTCTGGTTCTCTGGTTATACAATGATATTTTGAGATTTCTTGTTTAATGGCAGTCAGCGTCCTCCTTTCCTTGTTCCTCTGAATCTGAAAGCCCGGGTATGGATGATCCAGTCGGGTGTTGTTGTAACTATATGATGCATGTTTGATTGTATTAGTTCTGCAACGTTTGAGGTTTACTTTGAAGTTTCTTCAGTCTGAGAGGATCTCATATCTGAGACTTTTCCCCTTTCTTTCCCTCCACTTACTCACCACTATGCAAAATTTACTGGCTTAAGTTAAATCAAGACCTCACATGTCCTTGTTGTTCCGACCCAGTTTTCTGAGTGAGTGATATTGTTCTGAATTTACTTCCATTTGATCACCCCCTTTATAAACAAATCGTGACATAAACTGATGGGCCTCAGGCTTACTCCTGCTGCAATCCAAGAGTGACTTATGACGCCAACGGGATCCATGATACATCCAAGTTGGGGATCAAATTTGACATCAATTATATTAATTTTCCTAACACTTGTTTCTGCTACCAAAGCCTTGACCACTGAATTAAGAACCACCCTCCCATGGCCAAGCCTCCAGCTGTGAATCATGAGCAACCTCAAGCACCCTAGGCAAGCTAGTGCCCTCCAACTTCAAATGCATTAGCCTTTCTGGATTGAGTTCTCAAGCCTACTGACCTGGTATTTGCATTTTCTAGAAAGAGTAGCCCAGCCCATTGGAAATTCACTTGTTACACAGTTGAAAGTGTTCTCACCGTTGAACTAATAAGTGAATTTGCACCTAGGTCAACCTTCAAGGATATTTGAATTAAAGGAATCCAATACATCCAAGCCGGGCATCAAATTTGACACCAAACCATGCATTATAATAATCTTCCTAACACTTGTTTCCATTGTCAAAGCCCAGAACATCGAATTAAGGATTGCCCTCTAATGGCCAAGCTTCTAGATGTGCACCCTGAGTCTCGAGCTCCCTAGGCAAACCAGGTCCCTATGGCTTCAAATGCTAGCCCAAACAACTAGATTGTTGTGTCAAGAAAAGGTTACTAACAAATAGCCTCAAGCATAGGTTGATCCTCAGCAAATTGCCTACTTGTCAAGCACCAAATCCTCTAGTAGTCTATTGCCATTGCACCCAAAGGTGAGGTGCCTGGACCTCAATGCACTTAGCCCCACAATGTTGTCCATGGTCATGCTCGTTGTTGCCACCGCCTCTAGGAAATCCCAAGACACTACACAATTTTGTTCCACTAATTATGACACCTATATCCAATTCTTTGGGATTTTGAATTAGGAAGATGGCATGGACATCAAAGATGGAGACAAAAATGGGGTGGGAGTTCCCTTTACCTCTTGAATGAAAGTCTTCTGATGGAATGTTCAGGGTCTCTCTGACCCCTACTGTAAAAGCGCTATCAAATGGTTGTGTTAGGCACTAATGGATTTTTGTATTGTTTGTTTGCATGAAGTCAAGGTTACACAGTTTATTCTTAGTATTATTCCTAACTTTACAAGGGTGGGCTCATTAGCTCACTTCTCGACCAACGAGGGGGAACGGGTGGTGTAGTAGTGTTGCTTTCACCTTTGATTGCTAACTGTGTTGTTGATAAGAGAGTCAACCTGACCTAGAGGTTGCTCTGGGTGTTGCTCCACTACACCCTTGAAGTTACTAACAGATACACATTGAATCATGCCTTGCAAGTGACCTCTTAGGATTGGATGGTTGAGGAATTGTTGAAGGCCAATTGCTTAGTTTATGGCAATGTTTTTCATGAATGCTTCCAATAAACACATATAAGCAGCATTGTCCTATACAAGATATTAACTAAGCATTTACATCTCACAACTCACAAAAGTTATTCCTTGACTAAGTAGACACAATTGGGGGTATCCACTCTACCAAAGTCATCGAAGACTTGCACTTGGTCCCAACTGCAATAAACAACATGTTTATGCAGGCATGTCAATGCACAAGGGACCTACATCTCTCTAGGGGATTTGAATCTTGGTGGGGGTAATAAAACCTTGCTTTACCAACCAACCATGATGTCATTTGTTGCAATTTTAACATGGTAGAATTGTAAGTAGGAAAGAAAGATTCCTCCCGCATCGTTGGAGTCATGAGGAGAGGGAGACTTGGTTCAACCAACACTCTAGTTTGGGTCTATATGACCCCAATGTTTATAGAAAGAATGATTCCTTCAAGATTTAGAAAAAGGAGGATTCAGGAATAAAGTCTTGAAACTTCTTGAACGAGCCATGTTGTTTGAGAAAAAATTCTTTGCTTTCTACAATCAAGGGTTCTATCCTGGGCCCATCCAAGTCTTGAAGCCACTCTCTCTAATCATTAGTCGATTTTCTTTGATATCATTTGTTGAAATTAGAGCAGCTGCAAGAACCATTCTCTTGGAGGATGGAATAAGACCCTAGTTGTGGACTAGGGCCCCCAACACACTCCTGGGGTTTCTTGGTATGAGACCAAGCAGTGAGAGCCATGGCAAAGACCCTTGTGAGGGCCCCTAGTATATGACTGGGGTTCTTGGTCTTGAAACAAGTAGTAAGACCCTAGATGTGTTCTAGGGCCCCTGGATGTGTTCCAGGGAACCCTTTTTAATGCATGGGTTGATCCTTGGTCTTGTACCTTGGTGGATAAGACCCTAGATGTGTTCTAGGGCCCCCAGATGTGTTCTAGGGAAACCTGGTCTTTGACCAGGTAGATCTTGGTGAAATACCAAGATGTGTTGATGTGTGATCCTCTTCGTCTCTCTCGGGATGGTCCATGAAACCTAGGAGTGTCTATGAAGATGGACATGACCACATTGTTGATGTACCCTCTTATGCAATGATGATAAAGTTTATAGGTCATTATGAGACTCATGTGGACATGTTTTGCCATTATGGACCCCCCCTTGACTTTGTCCTAACAGGTACCCCCCTGTTGTTTTGTTTTCCCTCTTGTTTTATGTGATTAAGTTTTTACTTTATGTGATTGAGGTTTTATTTTATGTGATTGGGGTTTTATATGTGATTAGGTTTTTTATAATTTATATTAATATTAATTGACATATTAATTATTATTTATATTAATTAAATGTCAATATTTAATTATTATTATATCTACCCTAACCCCTCTCCCTAACTATAAATAAGAGCCTACCCTCTTGCATTTTATTACACACTCTCTCCTCTCTCTCCTTGTTGCGGCTACCTCAGTGACTACTCTCCTTTGTTGGTGCGGCCTCTCTTTTGGTTATCAATTTTCAGATCTGAGTTTTGATTGGTCTTAGTTGGAAGCTCCTTCTTGCTATCTGTTGGTGTATAGGGTGCATGCGGCCCCTCTCCTACAGTTGTCGGACCTGTCTACACAAGTTGAGATGCTTGCGGCACCTCCTTGGCTGTCGAACCTATCCCTTAGAGCTACAGCCTATGCATGAGAGCCGCGGCTCCCCTTCTTTGACTGCCAGGTTTGTGTTTAGCATTCGCGGCCTCTCCTACTAGATGTCGCATGTTGAAGTTGAGGTCCCTGTGGGGTCTGCTATCTTGCTGTCTAGATTTCCTGTGTGTGGGGTTTGTTGTTCAGTCTTTTTCTGAGTTGAGGGTTTGTTGTTTTGCTTGTGGAGGGTCTACTATCTTGCTATCTAGTTCATTCCTGTGCTATATCTCTATTTCTGTGGAGGGTTCTATCTACTGGGGTATTACTGTTATCTACTTGGAAGTCTGTGGTATTATTGTTGTTTCTTTTGGGGGTCTATTTCTTTGGCAGAACTGTCCCACAGTCCACATTGACAGAGATCAAACCCTAGAGGTTTGATCCATGAACCTAAACTTATGTCTAAGCATTTTTTAGAGGTATACATCCACACATGTGATAGGTACATCTTACATTGATCAAGAGGTAAGCTAAAAGGTTTATTTTATACTCAAAATTCTTGTTTGTTTTCAGATCTGTTTATATCTCTTCTAATATATGTTAATCTAGTAAACAAAAAAAATTTAAAGCATTTTGTTTTTCAATTTTCCCTAATTCCAACATGATTTCAGAGCTTAGGGCGTGAAAAGAGCTCAAGAATTGCAGACTTGAGCCTGCGTAGATCCATTCCTGAGGGTTTGTTTTGCAAATCAACAGTAAATCATCTTCATAATCTGATCCAGAACTCGGCATGGCCTCTTCTTCAGTAAAAGTTGAAGATAGACTTGAAGGGGCCTCCAACTTCAATGCTTGGAAGTGTAGGATACTCAACATCCTAGAAGAGAGTGACTTGGATGAGCTAGTTACCAGGGTAATAGAAGAACCCACTTCAAATACTGGCAAGGCAGTGTACAAGAAGAGACAGGCCAAAGCTAAAAGAGTCATTTTTTACTCAGTTAAGGACAGCATGATGCCCATCATTAGTCATCTAAGAACTGCCAAAAATTGCTTTGATGCCCTAACAAATCTCTATGAAAAGAAGGCTCCAAATCATAAGAGAACATTGAAGAAACAACTACGTACATTAAGGATGGGAAAGGATGAAACCCATCGTTGTCTTCTTCTCCAAGATTGCTCAAACTAGAGATCAGCTTACAACAATAGAAGTTGCTATGGATGATGATCACCTTGTGCAAACTGCAATTGATGGACTCCCTGAGTCATGGGGAACTTTTCTTGCTTCAGTCAACAGAAGAGAAGCTCAACCTAACTTCAAGAGATTATGGCATGATTGCTTAGAAGAAGAAGGAAGACTCAAAAGCAGAAATGAGCACTCAACTGTAAGAGATCATGCCTTTTCAAGCTAAAGCCAAGAGATGGAAGAAGTTTCATCAACCTAAAGGCAAAGGTAAGAAACCTCAAGGTAAGCTATCTCATCTTCGTCCTCATTTATCTGAAGTAAGATGTTTTAACTACAATAAGCTAGGACATTACGCAAAAGATTGCAGGAATCCTCCCTCTCAACAGAGAAAAAAAGGTAAGTTCCATACCTCAGTTGTCACTGAAGAAGCAGAGCCTCAACAAGAACCTCAAAGAAAAAAAACCAGGGCAACCACGAAAGAGAAAGAACAACACCAAGAATATTACCTCATCTCAGCTCTTTCTGGCACCATAACCAAGTCGGAGGAGGTTTGGTTAATGGACAACGGTGCCTCCAAACACATGACAGGCTTCAAACAAAATCTTGCAAACTATTGGAATAAGAAGTTCAATGTAAAGGTAGAACTGGGTGATGATGGTACTGACATAAAAAGGTTTGAATCTGCTTCTTTCCAGCTTCAATCGGGTAATGTATTTCATATTGATGAAATTCTTTATGTTCTTGGTTTAAAGAAAAATCTAATCTCAATTGCAATGTTAGAAAGCAAAGGATACTCAATAGCCTTCACCAAAGGGAAGGCTCTCATGTGGCCTTCAAATGGAGATTTGAGCTCTGCCATGACTATTGGAACTCGTGAGAGTGGAATTTACAAAATCACAAGTCAAGTTGTTCAAGCACTAGCTCACAAGATGATAAACCCCTACGAGCTCTGGCACAAAAGGCTTGGACATCTCAACTACAACACACTTCCAGGTTTGCAAAAGATGGTAACGGGTATGCCAGTGTTTTCATTTGAGCATGATAGTGTTTGTAGAGGTTGTGCTCTCAGTAAGAATACAAAGAAAGTTTATCCTCACAGCAATAGAAAAACTAATGGCATTTTAGATCTAATCCATTCTGATCTTTGTGGACCTATGACTGCTCCATCTATGAATGGTTGTCTTTACTATATCATTTTTATTGATCATTGTTTTCATAAAACTTGGATTTATTTTTTAAAGACTAAACATGAATCTTTCAGCAGATTTCAAGAATCTTGTTGAGAATCAGACAGTTAGACACATTCGAGTTTTCAAAACAGACATCGGAAAAGAATTTGACTCCTACAAGTACGATGAACTCTGTCGAGCTTCCAAGATTAAGAGGGAGCTAACTGTACCTTATAATCCCCAACAGAATGGGGTTGTAGAAAGAAAGAACAAAACAATCTGTGAAGCAGCCAGAGCCATGATGTATGATCAGAATTTTCAATTTATCATTATCTCTTTGGGCCGAAGCTGCAAGTACTGCAGTCTACATTCAGAACAGGTGTCCTCATAAAGCTCTTGAAGAGAAAACTCCAGAAGAAGTTTTCACTGGTATAAAGCCCTCAATTGATCACTTGAGGATCTTTGGCAGTCCAGTCTATATTCATATTCCAAAAGAAAAGAGGACTAAGCTAGAGCCCTCCTGAAAGAAAGGAACTTTTGTGAGATACAGTGAAACCTCAAAGGTTTATAGAATTTATATCCCAGGTCAAAAGTTCATTGAGGTCAGCAGAGACATGACTTTTCATAAAGAAGCAATTTTTCATCGTGGCAGAGAACTTCCATGTGATACAAAGGAGCAAGAAGCTCCATCTCCTGAGATGTGCAGAGGGAGGAGACCTCAAAATGCTGGGAAATTCTAAAAGAAGCAGAAAAGCATGCAACACCTAAAGGCACCTTCATAGAAAGGAAGAAACCAGATAAGTTTTGATATTATGGTAGCTGCGGGAGGTATTTACCTTCACATGTAAACCTAACGAGAATAGAATATTTCGGGAAGCAAGAAGAAACCCTAATTAGTTGGTTAATAACCCTAGAAGACAAGTCGGCTCAAGAGAATGACTTGTATTATGTTATTAGCCTCCAAGAGAAGAAGTCGACTAAAGGAAATATTATATACTAAAGAATTAGTACCCAGAATAAGAAGTCGGCCCAGGCAGTCTACCAGAATTAGTATAAATACAGGAGGCCAGTCTTCATTCTGGCCAGTATTCTCAAAACTGCATAAGCAGCACTGGTGTGCACTGCAGTTGGCCAATTTGTGCGCAAGTTTGGAGGAGAGTTGTCATTGCAGCTGCTGCAGCTACCAGATTTCGGTTTTGGCTTGGACTCTCTCTTGGTTATGGTTTGGACTCTTAGATCAGCTCTTGTTACTCTTCCTTGGTGTGCTATTCTTGGAGAAAGATGTGACACCCTTTGTTTAGCTATCTAGCCTAGGGTTTGCTTCCGGAATGATTCTCTGTCAAGGTTAAGGTGCTCGGGGGTGGCTTCAGCCTATGGTTGGGTGACAATAGTGATATTGTTTATGGTTAAACGGGCACATCCATTATCCATTATATTCTAAGAATTAGTACCCAGAATGAGACGTCGGCCCAAGCAGTCTGCTAGAATTAGTATAAATATGGAGGCCAATCTTCATTCTGGCCAGTATTCTCAAAACTGCAGAAGCAGCACTTGTGCGCACTGTAGTTGGCCAATTTGTGCGCAAGCTTGGAGGAGAGTTGTCGTTGTAGCTGCTGCAGCTAGCAGATTTCGGTTTTGGCTTGGACTCTCTCTCTTGGTTATGGTTTGGACTCTCTGATCAGGTCTTGTTACTCTTACTTAGTGCGCTATTCTTGGAGAAAGATGTGCCACCCTTTGTTTAGCTATCTAGCCTAGGGTTTGCTTCCGAAATGATTCTCTGTCAAGGTTAAGGTGCTCGGGGGTGGCTTCGTCCTATGGTTGGGTGACAATAGTGATATTGTTTATGGTTAAATGAGCACATCCATTATATTCTAACAGGTCATGGGCCCACACCTCCTTCATTCAGTCTAACCACTAGAAAGGAGCATAACCATAAGGATACTAAGCTCGTTGAAGAACTGTCGCTAGGGTTTCTAGCAAGAGTAGTTACTAAAGCATTGTCGCTAGGGTTACTAGCAGGTGCAGTTGCAGAAACCCTAATCCTCTTGTTGAGGCACCTTAAGTGAAGGGATTGACCTAATTTCCGGATAGACTAGTGCGCCATAGCCTAGCGCATCTCCTGGTACTCTCAGCAAGCTAAGACGTCAAGTTTGAGTTTTTGGTCAAATCTAAGGTTGACCAAGTCAAAGCAACCATGACTTACTCTGTGAAGTCAGAAAACAAGTTAGATGGGGCTTCTAACTTCAAGACAAGGATTGATCTCATCCTTGCTAAGAATAAAGTGTTGGATATCATGAAAGGAAAGATTATGGAACCAAAGTTTGAAGAAGGAAAAGAGAAGGAACCGCAGAACATTGCAGTTATGGAAAAGTTCAAAGACAATGACATCAATGCCATGAGTATCATAGTGGATTCTATAAAAGACCACCTCATACCCTACATCTCCCATCTTGATTCGTCTAAGAAGATGTACGATGCCCTAACAAACCTCTTCTCAGTCAGAAACAATGGACAAGTAATGAGTCTGAAGAATGAGCTCTGTGACATGAAGATGAATGATGATGACAGCATAACATCATACTTTGTGAGAATCTCTCAGTTAAGAGATCAACTACAAGCTATTGAAGAGATCATTTCAGAGAAGGAACTGGTAAATATAGTACTCAATGGTCTTCCCAAGACACGGGATGCATTTGCTGCAAGCATGAACTTTGGACTTGCTGTGCACAAGAAGAATCAAGGATCACTGCAAAAGAGAAACCCCAAAAGAAGTACGATGATCAAGCCTTCAAAGCAAGGTTCAAGGATTTCAGGAATAAAAAGAAGTTTGGCTCCAGGGAGAAACAAAATCAAGAGAAAGATATGTCAAGAATACAATGCTTCAATTCTCGAAAGTATGGTCACTACAAGAATCATTGTCTCGAGTTAAAGAAAAGGAAGGAAACACATGAAACATCAGTTGCCGAAGAAAGGGAACCCTCAAAGAAAGCCAAGCAGGACAAAACAAACTTCTTCTTCTAAGACAAGGTAACAATACTCTTCATAGTTCTTGTACATACCATGTTTTCTGTACATATTCTGCATATATATTTCCTAGAAAATAATATGTTCAAAGAGAAACTATACCTATGGAAGAACAAAAGGATAAGGATCGCTATCACAATGACTACAAGGATGAAGTACATCAACAAACCCTAGTAACAATTCACGTGGAAGTTATTGCATAAGTAATAGCTACAAGATAAGCCGAAATCAGAATCAATCTTGAAGAAACCTAAAAGAAGTAAAGACAGAAAAAAGTCAGCAATCAAGAGGAAATTGGAGAAAGACTTATGACACTTTGCAGAAGGCAATAAGGATGCAGACGAAAGCGTGGACTCTATTAGATGGAGGGAGTCGAGTATATATTTCCAAAAGAAGAGCATGCATTCATGCATGATACAAGGATTAGAAGGGAGCTAATCCTAATGATCCATTGAAGATGATGAAGTATCTATCCATGGTAGCAACTATGAAAAACAACACGTGTTCAAAGTGACTTTAGAAGAAGTCTTCTTCGAAAAGAAGACTTAAAATATCCCTGGTTGTCCATCCACATTCATGATCCTATGATGAAAGAAAGAAGTTGGAATCTTCAGGGCATGGAATCTATAGAAAACTCCATGGACCCAAGAGCTAAAGAGAAACATGAGGAAGAACATGAAGATTCCAAGAAAGAAAGAAAAGCCAGAACAACCAATCATTGTATCGAGAATCACAAGACTACCAGCCTGATATGAACTCACTAAAAGCAATCAAGCAGAGGAACTGAAAGTTGTGATGAAGAACAGTGTATGGAAGACTTGTGAATGAAAGCATTGCGAGATCCAAAACTAGAGGTTCTCCCAGATGGAGGGAGAAGACTATGATGATTGTTTGTTCTAGTAAACCAGACATACCTCTACATGAGCCATTATATCATCCACAATATCCATGGGTTGGAGTTTTACATCAGATGAATGCAAAGACTATTCTCCAGAATAATTGAACAAAGAACGTTTGTAGAACAACCTCAAGGCTTTGAGGTATACCAGGAAGAGACCCTTGTATGCAGATGGAAGAAGACAACTTGGTCAAGAACCTCCATTACACAGCAGAAGCATGGTGAAAAACCTTCTATAACAGAGATATTGTATCAGAATGGTTACTCAGAAGCTCGGGATGATGGATTGCTAATCCATGACAAACTCTCATGATGGCAGAAGAAGTACCACTTGGATATGTTCCAGTTTGACCCTTACCACGATGTTATGAGCTAGCAAGAAACTATAATATATGATCAGAGCTATATGAAACCGTCAAAGAAAAACCAGTGTTCCAAAAAGACCGAAGTACATTTGAGATCAAGCATTACATTCTCCGTGATGAGGTGGTTCTCCAATATATATCTCCACAGATGAGCAGATAAGCAGATGTTTTGGTAAAATCCTTTGTTCAAAATGAACGAGTTTGCATACTCAAGAAATAGTTGGAGCTCGTGGAGACGACTTCCTTATTGAAAAAGGAAGAGATGACTCCCAGGTTGGGAGGGAGCACTGATGTGTTATTGATTTATGGACAGTCATTTTTCATGTTTGAAAAATGGTCCAGGATGAGCAGTTCCTTTCCAGTTCGAAAAGTGGTTTGAGATTTCTGACGGACATGCATTTTCCAGTTCGAAAAATGGTCCAGATCGAACGGTCATTTTTCGTAATGAAAATGGCTCGATGGATTGTTGATGTACCATAGACAATGATTCCCCTTGTGGCTAACATAGGGAATGGTCTAGGACAGTCTCTCTTCTTGACGGTCACTCTCAGTAGTGGTCAAGAAGATTGGTCCGCCTCGCCGGATAGTCATTCTTTCGAAGCTCATAGTTGTGAGCAGTTTCAAAGAATGGTCTGTTTTGGAGGTTGGTGCAGGACAGTCATTTCCTTAGGAAATGGTCCGGACAATCATTCCTTAGGGCAGATTCATTCTCTCCAAGTTGCACTTTGTTTAGTGTCGGAGGAATGGCCCAGATAGGTGAATGGTCCAGGTTCAACAATCAAGGACAGGCATTCCCTAGGGCAAACTCATTCTCTCCAGGTTGCACTTTGTTTAGTGACAGAGGAATGGCCCAGATAGGTGAATGGTCCAGGCTCAAAAATCGGGACAGTTATTCTTCCTTGCTTGAGAAGAATAGTCCAGATAGCTCATCATTGATGTTTTACCTTCTCAGGGCAGATGCTCTTCCAGATCTCATAGATGCTCGTGGAAGAATAGCCTAGATGATTTAGTTTATATCATAACAATGTTTTCTGTGCAGGTTGATGATATGATTGTTATGGAGACTGTACTTCTCTGGACAGTAGATGTATACTACTGTGGTGGATGTGTTTCACTGATTGTGACTATGTGTCACTAATCATCTGTGTGCTACTTGGTGTGGTGGTGTACCACTGGACTGTAGTTGTGTACTACTATGGATAGACATAGTTGTGTTCTATTGAATGAAATTGTTCGGATTCCCTTGAAGACTATCAGTAGTGTTGGAAATGATTATCAACTAGATAGATGATCAATGGACAGAGATTTCCCAGACGGAAAATGGTTCAAGACATTTATTCTTCTAGGACATATGTCTGGATTAGAAGAATGGCTCTTGTGTCACTCTGTGGAGTAAGTGACTTATCCAGCATCATGTCTGATTACTCATATGGAGTATGGTTTCGAGAGATGATGCAGTTGATGACACTAATAGTGATGATGGTGCTCGTGATCTAATCATGAGATAGTCTATACAACTATGTTGATGCTACCAGGTGAATGGTATGTTTGTGCTCAAGACCATTACCTTCAATACCTCCCTAGCTAGGAGGGAGTGTTGATATTATGGTAGTTGCGGGAGGTATTTACCTCCACGTGTAAACCTGATGAGAATAGAATATTCCAAGAAGCAAGAAGAAACCCTAATTAGTTGGTTAATATCCCTAGAAGACAAGTCGGCTCAAGAGAATGACTTGTATTAGGTTATTAGCCTCCAAGAGAAGAAGACGACTAAAGGAAATATTATATACTAAAGAATTAGTACCCAGAATGAGAAGTCGGCCCAGGCAGTCTGCCAGAATTAGTATAAATATAGGAGGCAAGTCTTCATTCTGGCCAGCGTTCTCAAAACTGCAGAAGCAACACTTGTGCGCACTACAGTTGGCTAGTTTGTGCGCAAGTTTGGAGGAGAGTTGTCGTTGCAGCTAGCAGATTTCGGTTTTGGCTTGGACTCTCTCTTGGTTATGGTTTGGACTCTCTGATCAGCTCCTGTTACTCTTGCTTGGTGCGCAATTCTTGGAGAAAGATGTGCCACCCTTTGTTTAACTATCTAGCCTAGGGTTTTCTTCCGAAATGATTCTCTGTCAAGGTTAAGGTGCTCGGGGGTGGCTTCGGCCTATGGTTGGGTGACAATAGTGATATTGTTTATGGTTAAATGAGCACATCCATTATATTCTAACAATAAGTACTCCGGCCTAATAGCTCAATTGAATCTTGTGATTGACTCAGAACCTTCCACCTTTGAAGAAGCCTCCAAACATCAAGTGTGGAAAGATGCTATGATAGAAGAGTATGATTCAATTATAAAGAATGATGTATGGGTAGTGGTCCCAAGACCTCGTGGCAAATCAGTGGCAACCTCCAAATGGCTTTACAAAATAAAGCATGCAACAGATGGCAGTGTTGAAAAATTTAAGGCTAGATTTGTGGCTTGTGGCTTCTCTTAGAAAGAAGGAATTGACTATGAAGAGATCTTTGCTCCTGTTGCCAGATATACTTCCATCAAGATCATTATCTCTCTTGCTGCAGTGTTTGGTTGGAAACTTCACCAGATGGATGTTAACACTACTTTTCTTAACGGTGAAGTTGAGCAAGAGGTTTATATCAAACAACCTGAAGGGTTCGTGATCCATGGGAAAGAATCCCATGTGTGCAAACTCAATAAAGCCTTGTATGGATTGAAGCAAGCATTGAGAGCTTGGTATGGGAGAATTGACAGCTTTCTACAGAGTCTTGGGTTCACCAAGAGTATAGCAAATCTCAATCTTTATATAAAGATTGTACAGAATCATCTTGTTATCTTGGTATTATGTGGATGATCTGTTCCTCACAGAAGAAGAAAATTTGATAGCTCAGACTAAGAGGGAGCTTTCAGCAGAATTTGAAATGAAAGACTTGGGTCTTATGCATTATTTTTTGGGCTTAAAGGTGTGGCAGAAACCAGGTGAGATCTTTCTCTCACAAAGAAAATATGCAGTTGATGTGCTCCGCAGATTTGGCATGATGGACTGTAAGTCCATGTCCACACCGATGATTTCCAACCTGATGAAGTTACAAGACCAAGTTACAGGTACAGATCCGGAAGACACCACCTTATATCGGAAAATCATTGGGTCCTTGATGTATCTTATACATACCAGACTGGACATTTGTTATGTAGTGAATGCCCTCATTCAGTTCATGTGTGAACCGAAGCATATTCAGACGGTTGTTGTTAAACTTATTCTGAGATATGTTTGGGGGACTATAGCCTATGGGCTTAGATACACTTCCAGTGGAGGTGTAATGATTCATGGATATACAGATTCAGATTGGATGGGAAGTACAGTGGACCGGAAGAGTACCTCCGGATATTGTTTCAGTTTGGGTTCAGCTATGATCTCCTAGTCCAGCAGGAAACAGGGCTACATAGCCTAGAGCACTACAGAAGCAGAATACATTGTTGCAAGTGTTGCTAGCAGAGAAGCAGTGTGGCTTAGAAAGCTACTTTCATATTTGTCCAGTGCTGAGCTGGAACCCACAGTCATCCACTGTGATAACCAGAGTTGTATAAAGCTCTTCAAGAATCCGGTGTTTCATGACAGATCGAAACACAATGAGATGAGATACCACTATATTCGAGACATGGTGCAGAAGAACATTCTCAGTATTCAGTATGTTCCAACGGCAGAACAAACTGCAAATATTTTGACCAAGCCACTGTCCTTGACAAAGTTTGTGTACTTTCGAGACAAGCTTGGTGTTGCTGAGAGGGAGTGTTGAAATTAGTGCAGCTACAAGAGCCATTCTCCTGGAGGATGGCATAAGACCCTAGCTGTGGACTAGGGCCCCCAGCACACTCCTGGGGTTTCTTGGTATCCGACCAAGCAGTGAGAGCCATGGAAAAAGACCCTTGTGAGGGCCCCCAGTATATAACTGGGGTTCTTGGTCTTGGACCAAGCAGTAAGACCCTAGATGTGTTCTAGGGCCCCTGGATGTGTTCCAGGTCCTTGCCCGGTGCTTGGATTGATCCTTGGATGCGTTCCTTGGTTGTTGATATAAGTCCCTAGATGTGTTCTAGGGCCCCTGGATGTGTTCCAGGGAACCCTTGCTTAATGCATGGGTTGATCCTTGGTCTTATACCTTGGTGGATAAGACCCTAGATGTGTTCTGGGGCAACCTGGTCTTTGACCAGGTAGATCTTGGTGAAATACCAAGATGTGTTGATGTGTGATCATCTTCCTCTCTCCTGGGATGGTCCATGAGACCTAGGAGTGTCTATGAAGATGGACATGACCACATTGTTGATGTACCCTCTTATGCAGTGATGATAAAGTTTATAGGTCATTATGAGACTCATGTGGACATGTTTTTCCATTATGGACCCCCCCCCTTGACTTTGTCTTAACAGGTAACCCCTTGTTGTTTTGCTTTCCCTCTTGTTTTATGTGATTGAGTTTTTACTTTATGTGATTGGGGTTTTATTTTGTGATTGGGGTTTTATATGTGATTAGAGTTTTTATAATTTATATTAATATTAATTGACATATTAATTAATATTTATATTAATTAAATGTCAATATTTAATTATTATTATATCTACCCTAACCCCTCTCCCTAACTATAAATAAGACCCTACCCTCTTGCATTTTGTTACACACACTCTCTCCTCTCTCTCCTTGCTGTGGCTACCTCAGTGACTACTCTCCTTTGTTGGTGCGGCATCTCTTTTGGTTATCAGTTTTCAGATCTGAGTTTTGATTGGTCTTGGCTGGAAGCTCCTCCTTGCTATCTGCTGGTGTATAGGGTGCATGCGGCCCCTCTCCTACAGCTGCCGGACCTGTCTACACAAGCTGAGATGCTTGCAGCACCTCCTGTGGCTGCCGGACCTATCCCTTAGAGCTACAGCCTGTGTATGAGAGCCGCGGCTCCCCTTCTTTGACTGCCAGGTTTGTGTTTAGCAGCCGCAGCCTCTCCTACCAGATGCCGCATGTTGAAGCTGAGGTCCCTGTGGGGTCTGCTATCTTGCTATCCAGATTTCCTGTGAGTGGTGTTTGCTGTCCAGTCTTTTTCTGAGTTGAGGGTTTGCTGGTTTGCTTGTGGAGGGTCTGATATCTTGCTGTCCAGTTCATTCCTGTGCTATATCTCTGTTTCTGAGGGTTCTATCTGCTGGGGTATTGCTGTTATCTACTTGGAAGTCTGTGGTATTATTGTTGTTTCTTTTGGGGGTCTATTTCTTTGGCAGAACTGTCCCACAGTCCACATTGACAGAGATCAAACCCAGAGGTTTGATCCATGAACCTAAACTAATGTCTGAGCATTTTTCAGAGGTATACATCCACACATGTGACAGGTACATCTTACATTGATCAAGAGGTAAGCTAAAAGGTTTATTTTATACTCAGAATTCTTGTTTGTATTCTGATCTGTTTATATCTCTTCTTCTATATGCTGATCTAGTAAACAGAAAATTTTTAAAGCATGTTGTTTTTCAATTTTCCCTAATTCTAACATCATTTAGGAGGATGCAAACCACGCATGCTTAGATCTCACTAACTTATGAACATTTCCCATCTAGACAACACAAACTATCTTTATAGCATTCAAAAGTCGAGAACTTGATTCTTCAACCCCATGTAGGTAGGGGAATCACTCCAATGCTGGAATGAAGTCATCATGAGAACCGCATCAATTTTTAATGGCTTCAAGAGGGAATTTGTTGCCTAGGCATTTGACTTGGAGTCAATTCCGGAAAATTTCAAAATATATAAAACATTTAAAGTTTGATTTAATATATATACGTATATATATATATATATATATATATATATATATATATAGAGAGAGAGAGAGAGAGAGAGAGAGACATCAATGTAAATACAAAGAATTAGGCACTAAACATGCAAGTTTGTTGATTTATATAGCAAGGGTGCAAATAGACAAAATCACACTGAGATACATAAATTATAAGTTTCAAGATACATAAAATAAAAGTCTTGAAAAAATAATTTATGTGTTGAGACATAATACATAAACATTGAAGCTCTTAATGGCATCCAATGTCCAAAACTCATCAAACTCTAATCTAACGAGTAAATACTCAATCATGAGTCATGATTCATGACTCATCAAGATCATCATTATAGGTTGAATCCGTAGGAATGTCCTTTGGATCAGCTTTTGCATTTGTGGAACTCCCCTCTAGAGGGGTTGGCCCCAAAGGTTTTGCACCTTACTCATCCGTCTCCACCAAGTTAAGTGGCTCCAAATCCATCTAGCTAAAGTTGCTCTCTATAAAAGTTGATGGTTGACTCTCCATGAGTAGGCTACCGGGGAAGGTTTTCTCAACTCTAAACAGTGCAAATGCAATTTCAAGAAGTAAAATAAGGTTAAAAAGTTCAAGGGGGAATTTAGTAAATGCAGGTTTAGGGTTTATGTTAGTTACAATTTAGGTGTTGTATTATAATATTAGTGATATATATTAGTATTATAAAATCACTTCACCTTAATTTTTTTAAATTATAGCGTTAATCATGATTATTATTAATGATGTATTTATATGTTAGTATTAGATAATCTTACAATATTGGTGATATTATATTAGAATTAACTTTCTAGCCTAAAATTTCCAACTTTATCTATCCGTGTTTTTTTATTTTCTAAAATTTTGAAAAAAATGCATGTTTTTTGTTTATGTGAGATATATTCTCCCGTAGTTGGTTGCAGCTGATTTTTCAGATATGTATATTTTCCATATCATATCATATTCATATCTATATCCAGATATGGTAACTATGTTGAAATCCATTTTTATTATTCATCCTAATGGGCTCACTCAGAAGTGGCATTTGCCGGAATTAAGAAGCTTCTTCGAGCCTTTCTCTGGGCACCACCTACAAAGACAAGAAAGGCTTCCATCATGTGGATTGAAAGATTTGTTGTTCTACAAAAAATGGAGGGTTAGGAGTCATCAATTTGCATAGACAAGACCTTTCCTTGCGTGCTACATGGATCAGCAGATCCTTGGAAGGGAATGAAGCTTGGAAGTTGTTTCTTCATAACAATATATCTTTTGGAGCTTCCTATGGTCAGAGAGGGTGGCAAGGCCTCAACTTTCAAGCCCTTTTTATTACCCCTGCCTCAATCAAGATTTATTATTAATTTGTTGCTAAGAGTATTTGGAAGGCCTAGGAAGCAATCAAACCCCTTCTCTGTTGGGAAACAGAGAACTTCAAAAGCGACCTTTTTGTCAATGGTCACTCTGCTTGATGGTCTCAAGTTATCCTCAATGAAGGAAAGCCTTGTGCTAAGAAATCTCAGTTCTTGATTTTGTGATCCCATTGTAAATAAATAAGGACCCTTTAAGATAAATTTTCCTCAAAATTCAGAGATTGGAAAACTTGGAATCAATTGAGGCAAACCTCCAGCTGAATAATTCTAACAAACTTATTTTTGACAAAATTCAGACGTTAATTCTTGATTGTTTGTTGTTCAAATTGGGAATCACCCTCTGAAAAACTGGTGAAAGGATTGGGCTTAGGTATGGAGAAATCCATTTGTCAAATACAAGCCTACAGATGGATACAAATGAGTCAGCTCAACTCCAGTTTTAGGTTTGAGGATCAACAAGATATGGCAGGTCCAATCGAAGCTCATTTCATGCTTTTTTCAGCTCAAGTGATATGAAAAAGGTTGTTGGAGCCTAAGAAGGCCAGTTTGTGTGGTCGTACTTGTTGGGTGCACGGAAATCTGGCCACTTGGCACTTATGGCATCTAGGAGAGGCCTAGACTATCTAAGATTTCCATGGTGGTTTGGGACTCAAACATATCTTTTGGTGTTTTATAAGGCCTAGGCTGCCTGAGAATGTACAGTGGGCCTATGCAGGCATTGCACTTGTTAACAAATACCCTGCCCAGCGACAAATGAACATGGACTGGATTTTGCTGTGCCCTCACATGTCTTCAATGTGGAAGTTCTATTCCAACATTGGAACACTCAGAATCGAATTAAGTTTAAGAATAAGGAGCAGGATATCTCCTTTACATAGTCTGACAAGGTTTCTCCTATAGTCAATTTGTCTTTGACGATCCAGGACTGGGGGAAAAACACTCTCTAGATCTTGAGTATCTACAGAAATTCATGTAGCATCACCCCTTGCACTATGATTTGTGCCCTTCCCAAACATCCCAGATCCCCGTTGCGAGTCTTAGAAGTCTCATTAGGGGTCAAGCCAACAAAGGCCTCAACATCATGCAGGCAATTGCAGTTTCTTTGCACAATTACTCTACTCCAACTACACCAACAATGTCTTAAGAAATGTACACATAGTAAAACTTTTACTTCAACTTATTCCAATACTTTAACCTAAATATAAAAAATAAGCTCACAAGGTTTTAAGTAGAAGAAATTCACCTTCTTTCCAAGTGTGAATGATAGAGATTTAATTGGATGATCTATTTCTTTCCCAAAACTTCTTTTATAGAAGGAAGGAAGAAAAGAAGAAGCCCGTTTAGCAAGAAAGAAACCCAACTTCCTCCTTAATGTCCACTTCTCCCAAATTTTACGAACTTCATCCTTGGTAATATCTGGATCATAAGGATTCCCCATAGGAGCAAATAATGCAGCACCTGTGATAAATAACAGTTCATAAAGCTTGCACTTTAAGTTGCCCCAAAAAAAAGGTAGACATACCTAATAAAGCCTTCAGGCAGGATCTTCCACATAAATCAAACTAAACTTCTGAACACAACATAAGCAGCATTATCTGAAAATGTTCATGAAAACTTTGAGCACAATATTCAGGGACAGTCGGAAGCAAACATATCATGGATAGAAAAACACATAACAACACCATTAGAATTAACTCGTGGTGGGAGAGATGCAGCCCTGTAAAAAGGAAAAAGCCAAGTAAGAAAAAAGGATTTATCAGTTCAGGTACAGTATAAAAATGGATTGCTTACTTAGAGCATCTCTGCAACGTAGTCATATGAAAAAAAAATTGTAAAAACAAAATAGTTGCACATTTACATATTTTTCCTTAGCATGTTATACTATCAAAAACCTTATAGCAGTCAAAAATGATCAGTTTTTGAGATATCACCTTGGTTTTCTTTATTTTTTGTTTGATAATCCTCCAACTATGAAAAGGAAGTTGTGGAACAGTTTTGCTTACAACCGGCTACAAACAATCTTGAATCTACTAACACCATGTAGTAGTTCTAGGCAAGACCATTTTTTTGTAAAGCATGCATCTTATATTACAATAAAAAACAACAGAGGAAAAGACAGTTTATAGTGAGACCATCAGTTGGCGAAATGACAACTGCAATTAAATCTCCCAACATAGGAAAGGAGAAACAAAGCATCCATTATTCACATGTGTGCATAGAATCTATATCTTTTCTAGACATGTTCATTACGGATGTTGTCTGTGCCAGAAGATCAGCTTTAAATGCACTCAACTCTCCAAGGTGAAGAATAACAGAATCATCACTAAAAACTCTACACCAGATTTCCCTCTCAGAATATTTGACCATCCATAAGTCTCCCAAATTGTATGTGTTCAAGTGAGAGACCCAGTTAAAATTCTATATTTTAGGCTTAAAACCAAGTATTTGCAGCGAGCTAAGACTATTAAGATCTAAGAATTTGGTTGAGGCCAGAAGCATGGCAAAGATAATCGAAAGAAAGCTCAATACTCAACATGTGGTAGCTTTTGGATTCTCAAAGAAGGCAACCAATTACAGTGCATTAGGTGTGTTGACCGCATCTCCAACACAGGTGGTCAACTCATGTGCCATGAAGAGATGCATCATCAGATGCCATGTTGTCGAAGACTTTTGGTCCCACAGGACAGTGTTTGGCCCCAGCACTTTATTTTGTAATTGGAATTTCCGCACCCTTGCATGGGTTAATACTGTAATAGGTCTGCATGAGTCATGTCTAGGTCAGTTACCTTGGGATCGGTTCACTGGGAAAGTTCCTTTCACCGAGGGTTTTTTATCCTCGGGTTATCAATTGGGTTTTTCAGCTTTATTGATTTCCCTTGAGTTTTTCCCTCACACTTGCAATAATTCCTCCAAAGTGGTGAACGGCGTTCTAATGGGCTTATGTTTTGGTAACTATTATAGGGAATCATTGTAAATGACCATGCAAGACATCTTAGAAAGTTTCGCAGAATTCCGTTGAGTCTAAGTTAGTTTTTTTTAAGTAATTAATTTTTAATTAAATTTCCCTAAGTTTGGAGGTTTAATTAATTAATTATTTTTGAGCAAAAATTGTAAAAACTAGGTCCTTGGACTTTTGATAGGGGTATTTGTGCTCAAAAGAAATGGAATAGCACCCCCTACATCCATGGACCAAATTTCAACTCAGTCAGACAACTTTAGCCATGGGTTTGTCCACCCGGAGTGTCAGTCAGTCTAAAACAGCAATTTTAATTGCTAAAGTCCAAACATGGCAAAATGTAAAAATTGTAATAATGAGTTAGAGGATGTGAAAAGGTGAAATAATGGTTAGAGATAGACCCCCTAAGCATAACATTACCCTCCTAACCTTTTCCAACCTTTTCTAACCCCTTACACCACCTCTACACTCAAAAGTTACGCCCCCCCAGGGGGATTGACGTTGTTTTTCTTGGTGGTGGATGTTGTGACTTAAATGGGGCCCCCTCTCGTGGGTTATGACTCTCTTTAACCCCCACATCACCTCCTAGGGTGATCCCACTCCCTTTTTCTCATTAATCCCCCTCCATTCCTTCCATTTCACCCTTTTTTTGCGCCCTCCAAGAGGAGTTACGCCCCCCTCCATCTAGAAACTCCACAAATGATTTTTTTTAATTATTTGAGACCTCTCACCTTCTTTGGCATCAATCCCAAGGCCTCCCACACCTTTTGCTTGATCCCAACTATTTTTTCTATTTTTCTACACCCTAGATCTAGCTTTCAAACCCTAGATGGTGCGCCCTAGCCTTGATATCTACTCATTTGCTTGGTGGTGGACACTTGGCATAGATCCAAGAGAGGTAGGTTTGCCTCTCCAAGAATAAATAGATCTCATTTCTCACTCCCAATTGTTGAAATATCTGAGGTCCTATGAGGCTACCAACTAAGGTCTGTCCTTGACCTTAGGATGGCTCTAAGTTTCAACTGTTTGCTGTCCTCTTTCTGCTGTTTTTAGGACAGCAAGCTGTCATGTACTTGCTGCTCAATGTTTTATAGGTTAAGTGCTCATTTAAGGTGC
>JASDQU010308505.1:80809-91783 GCA_032191745.1 Picea mariana
AAAGAGTTCAAAAAGTCAATACTTAAATAAGTCATTCAAGTTAGTGACAAAACCTAATAAAAGTTGGAAGAAGAAAGGAGATGAAAAATCTCCAAAAACACAATTAGAAAGAGAAGATCCAAAAAGAAGAATATCTCATAGAAAGATATGGAGAAGAAAATATGAAGGAGAAAGCAAGAAAGATGATATTACACCTGAAAATGAAGAAATTAATAATAAGAACATGATGGGTGAAGGTCCTAATAAAGAATGTGAAATTCAATATGAACTAAATCAAGCCCAAGAAAAGTAAGTCCCTATCGAAGAATATGGGACAATATCAAATTTTGATGAAGTCATAATTTGTTAGCCAAAGAAAGAAAATACAAAAAAGAAGTTTAAATTGGGTTCTACAAAATCAAAGGATTATGCCAAGAGTTTTTAAAATTAACATATGGAAAATATTGACTATTTATAGATTAGTGGTTAAAATAAAAATCATTGCTAGGGTTAGTTGTAGAATACGAGAAGAGGAAAAATAAAGGTAGCAAAGAATTTCGAGTATCATTCAACAAAGATCATTTGATAACTGAATTGGTATTTAAATCAATTCGTATCATTCCTCAATTGATATTCCCTTGAAATATCAAAGAAGAATAAGAAGAAAATAGAAAAGATCAGTAAGATTCATACTCTTGTTCTATTTGACAAAGGAAAGTCAGTAAAAACTCAGGAGGAGTATTTTGGTTATCAAATAAGAAAGTAATTAGATTAAGTTTTGAAATACTTAATCAGTACAAGTTGGTATAAAAAACACTACTTATTTGAACACAAATATCCCAATCAACTGAGATAAGCAGTTAGTAAATTAATAGGAGAAGAGACCTTGCCAGGAAGAGCTACCCTTTCAGAAACAAAGGGAAAGTATTCAGAGGCAGAGAGAGCATATTGACAGGGGGAGTCATTCAATTATGACAGGAATAGCATGAATGCAGGGGGAGTTACCCAAGTTCATATTTTGGTCAACAAAATGCAGACAGACAGAGGTTGATCATAAGGGGAGAAACCCTTTTCCATTGATGTCAAAGGGGGAGAGTAACTTCAGAGGAAAGAAGCATCATCATAAGGGGAGTTTGTGTATGAAATTAGTGTGTTTCCCTCAATGACAAAGGGGGATATTGTTGGACATATTGTCTTTTATATGTTTTCATTGATGTCAACAATCGATGTCATTGTGATGTGATGATAAGTTGTTATGATGAATTGTCATTGATGTCAATAGTATAACAATTAGTAGAGAATGAAAATGTCAAACAATATGCAGAGATTCAATCTTAGAAGCAAGGAAATTAATCAAATCTCAGAAGGAAGAGCGCATTGTAGAAATGTCGTCGGGATCGGAATCCCCACAGGAAAACTCCAAAGGATTCAAGAAAGAATCATTCTCATTGAGATAGTTTTAAGGAGTAGTCATGCAAAAGACATAATGCGAGGTGCAGAGGAATCCACTCTAAAGCTCAGGAGAGGTAGCATGTAGATAATCCATGTACAAAAGAAGTAACGAAGAACAAGGTATTAAAAGATAATGAGAAATAACGATGAACAGATCAAAAGAAATATCGTTAGATCGAGGTGAAGTTAGAGTTTTGAAGAATTATATCTGGACCTTCATATCTAGGATTTGCAAGAGAAGTATCATTGGAGGATTGGCCAATGATCAGATCAAGTCGTGACCGTCGGATATGCAAGTGCTATATCAAGGGAAAGGATTGATTGTGGAGCGCGAAGGAAGAATTAAACAACGCGTTAATTCCAATCCCACAATTAGTCTATACCGTTGATCGTCACCCTCTAATAGATCTACGGTTGGCATCAGTTCCACTACCAAAAAGCAGTTTCCATTGCAGAGCTCGACGATAGTTTTAAATATCGTGCTAGTTGGGACCCTGTAATCATCCCTAATCGTTGATCTACTCCAGGAGCATTCTCGACCGTTGGATCAAGTTGAGTGGAAGGACAGAGTAAGCCATAAAGAAGGACCATCAAATCTGAAGCAAGAGCTTCAGGATGTTTCTCATTCGTTGTTATCGGACAAATAGGTAAGTGCTGACACAAACAAATCTCCCTAGTTTCACCCTAAAACTAGAACAAAACAAGACATAATATGAAACTTTCCCTAAGTTTTAATTATCAAGAATACTAACTAACAAGAGATAAATGACATATCGTTTAAATGTCGTTTGTTCTCGCTAGTGTCATCCTATCTCCATTCCAAGGCTCATGGGATGCTAAACCTATAAAAAGACACAAGCCAACGAAGTGAAAGCAACAACATATACCCAACAAAATCTATGTATGTGATCAAGGAGTCATACAATAAAATAAGACCAATTTTATGGGAAAGAAATATATTACTGTATTAAAAATATGAAAAGGAGAATAAAACCATTGCCTTGATGTTTTAAGGTCCCTTCCAATAGTCCCTTGCTTCCCACACATTTCTGCTCCACGGATTCTGAGATCAACAATCTATATTGACAAAGCAAAGCTCAAAGCCAACATAAAAGCTCCAAAAAACTCCAAGATACAAAACTCAAGAACTTTCCAACTCCAAAAGCTAGCCAACTAACTTTCCCCATGAGAACTCCTCTCCTTTTATAGGCTGAAAAGGATAGGGTGAGGAGGTTAAGATGATCCCAAGAGATCAGGGATGCGACTCAGATCCAAATTGATCTTAGGCCAACTCGCCCTCGAAGCTTCTCTTCTAGAACTTTCGATAAATTCCTCTTTTTCCTTTGTACGAAAATCATCACAGCCTTAACACTAAGAAAAATGCGATGACGTTGCAGGCCACTGTGATGCAACCTGCGATGATCCTATATCATCGCACCCTTAACACTAAGAAAGGTGTGACGATCCCTTTTTATAAGGTTTTTGATAAAGAAAGAGTATAGTTTCATCTCTCTGGGAAAAAGTATCTTCATTCTTCTTCAAGGATGAAGGCCATCGATCCTTCTAAAGATAAAGGATAGGTTTACATCATTAACGATCATAGGGGTGATGAAAATAATGTGTAACAACCATTACATCAAGATTTGATCTAGAGTTAAGTATTAGTCGTTGATCTGGAATAGAAAAGGGGAATCGTTAGATCAACAATGGTCAACTTTGGCGCTGACCACTTCAACATAAAAGGGTTGAGAACAAGTATGATTACCTGAAGGTCAAAGTCCTGAAGTGGACATGAGTCATCCGATCCGAGGAACAATTCAGATAATATACCGACTTTTGGATCGAGTAAAGTGGAAGGACAGTGTAAGCCACAAATGTTTCGAAGAGGACAAGAGTCATCCGATCTAAGAAATATTTCAGGATTCATATTGACCATTCGATCTATATAAAGTGGAAGTATAGGATAAGCAAAGATGAAGGATGGAGCCGTGAAGTCACGAAGTAAATGAGGACCATCAGATCTAGAAAATACATGATGGTCATTGGATCATAATAGTGATCAACTTTGGCGCTGACCACTTCGACGAAAAAGGATTTAGAACATATGAGTTCACCCAAAGGCCAAGTGTTGGTTTGTTTATCTGAGCTATACCTTTAACATAATCGACCTAGGTTCAGGTCTGCTAAGGTTCCAACAAAGCCTCTAAAACTATTGGCCCTCCTGGGAACCGAGAAGGAAACACAATACACAGAGTGCACTACACAATCTCACCCGAGATAGTCTTAATGGGTGACTGCAATACTCAATTGATTGCAGGCCAAAATTAAATGGGGATTTGTTAGTGCGTGCTGAGAGTCCTATCTAGTTATTAAAGAAATACTCTTTCATTCATCGATCTTAGTTATTCTGTTGTTCCTTATGCATGCATGTAAATCAAGAGATATAACTACTTCATCAAAGAATTAATATAAGATTTAACCATTAATAACAAATATATAAACAATAATCATTCCACACAAGACATGATTTACCGTGGTTCACCCCCTCCTGAGATACGTCCACAAAGATTTGTCTCTAAGGCTCTTTTATTATGGTTCTGTCATGCATGGCACCGCATGAACTACAAATCCATTTTTATATTCACAAACTAGACTCCACGACCTTTATGAGGTTGACTAGATCACACCAGGCTCCTCAACTTGTGATCTAACCCTCAAGGTCTAGTCAATTTTCCCTCCCATATCTCAAAAAATTACTAAAATGTACCAGATCATAATTGTGTTACATAGTTATTACTCTATCTCATGCGAGTAACTCATAACAACCATAAAATACACTGAACCCCCCCTAGACCTTCTAGGTGTCTATTTATATCTATTCTTGGCTCATCAGCCATTACATTCTCTTACCAAAACCCTAACCTAGTTAGGTCTTCATGCATGCTGGCCTTGCATGGTTTTCTCCTCTGCATGCATGTTTTCATCCGCTGCCTTTTCTGTTAGTTGCCTTTCTTTCCCTTCTTCTTGCATGTCTGCCTTGCATGATTTTCTACCAACTATCTCTCCTCCACATCGTGCCTTTTCCCCAAAATGGGCATGTTCCCAACAGGCCCCCAACACTGACATTGTGACTCTTCCTGAGTCACCACTTGACTTGTTCCACTATCACTGCTTTCCTCCTGCTTCAGATACTGCCTGTTGTAGTGTGTCATACATCTCTGTGATCCATTGACACTATTGTTGAGCCTGACTTCTCTTGTTGGCCATAGAGGTGACCACCTGCTCTGAGATAGGAGACTGTAGTATCTCTCTGACTTCAGCTCCGATATGCTTGATGTTCTTCTTAGCTGTGTCACTCTCCATGACCAACTACTCCACCTTTTCTTACAGGGGCTCAAACTGTACTATCTTAGGAACTGACACTCCTTCATTAGCCTGCATGGATAGTTCTTTTGGTGCATTTTCTGCCGCGATCCTTAACTTCTCTAGCATAGTCTTCACCTCTTGCACCTGATTGACGATTGAAGCCTTGCGCTTCTCTGCATTCTCCCATACTTCAACCAGTCTCTCTATGACTACTTTCACCACTAACTCCACATTATTTGAAGTTAGTGAGATATGGCTCTGTGGCTTGTGTGCCTTTTCCTTCTTTCGACCACCACTGGTGTGCTCCCCTAGCCACTTCTCCTGGGTAGTTGATGGCTCGAGACTAGTGGGCCTATGGGTATCCCCAGCAATGGCTGTCCCTCTTTCTTCAGCCTCTTGAATATCCTGGGTTCCTATCCCTTGTTCCCCCTCCTTAGGGATTTCGTGTGTCCTTGCATCTTCCTCTTTCACACGCACTTCTCCCGTTGAGTGTATTGGTGGTTATTCTGTGTGCGGTGGAGCCTGTGTGGACCCCCTTGGTGGTGTAGTCTATGTGCATGGTTTCTTCTTGGTTGGGGTGCTTCCCCCCTCTTGGCCTTGGGCATTCCTATTCTTGGTTCCTGCCCCATTGGTGCTTGTTTGGTGCACCAGGGCTGGTCTATCTTGCGTCTGAGGTCATGCACTTTGTACCGTGGTTGGAATCAGGGGGGCCTTCCATTATTCAAGCCACTCCTGGACCTCCCTTTGGATTTCTTCCTGCGTGACATAGTAGTTGAGTTGTATCCATTCCTTGGCTTTGGCGCGCTTGTCTTTCATCCATAAAATGTGGCACGTTGCCCCGAATTTGGAAACCTCTCCAAACTCCTGGACAACCTTTGGTGTAATGTGTCATGTATCTACAATCAAGTCCTTCATCTCTACAAACTACCTCGCAAAGATATCTGTGTTCGATTTCTTTCTCTTGGGGTCTGTGTTGCTGCGTAATGATATGTATTTTGTTGTGCCACACTTACTCGGTCTCTCCATGTACTTGTTTTAGACCGGTTCTTTCCAACCAATGAGGCTAATGAGGATGAGTAGACATGATTAGTGGAACTCAGAGCCCCAGTCTTGTGTATCCTTGCAATCCTCCAAGAATGAATTCAGGAGGTATGGGGCCCAGTTCATTGAGATCCCCTTTGCGCACTGCACAACAACGATGACCACACCAACTGATACTTCCTCTTTTCGACACTTGTGCATTAGTTTTCACTGGAGGACTCTGGTAGCAAACATTGTCACAGGATCATTGATGTCACTGATCTAGATTCCCCTGTTGCCTCATTATGCACCGTACTTAGCCTTGATCTCATATGAGATGACCTTGGATCTTTTTTTGTCCTCTAAGTACTTATCTGACTTTTCCCCTTCTGTGGGTAGCCTCGTGATTCCTGTGATGAGGTCCACAGTGATAGGCACTGGCCTATCCATCCATACAATTTCGTAGTGTACATGTGTAAGTAGTTTCTTGATGCAGGCGTTGATATTCTTGCCCCTCCCAAAGTGTGGGACATCTAGTAGGTTCATTATTCTTATGTTGTAAAGTCTTAGGATCCACTAC
Source organism: Picea mariana (assembly GCA_032191745.1). Classification (NCBI taxonomy): domain Eukaryota; kingdom Viridiplantae; phylum Streptophyta; class Pinopsida; order Pinales; family Pinaceae; genus Picea; species Picea mariana. Next base: position 87,207 of record JASDQU010308505.1, read on the forward strand.
AGCGGCTTGAGCACTAACATGCTGGATGAAACTACTTCCCTGGTTTATAGGTAGACCTGTGACGTCAAGTCTGTGAAGCAGATGCAGTTTCACCTGAAGTAGCAATAGGGGGTTGCAGGACACAGGTGTCTACAACCAGAGGAAACACAAAATGGATATAAAACAATAGCAACACAACAGCTAGATATCACTTACCAACTTAAACCACTTCGCACAGTTATATCTCAGATTTAACATTATGATGCAATAACAGAATGCAAAATAACATAACGACAATCCCACAGAACAACAAGATATACATGGTTCACTGTTAGGGTCCTAACCCGCACATAGGTAGAAAAATATATTTGGATGTAATAAAGGTCAATATTAATAAGGCCTTGCAATAAAATAGAATAACTCGAATGTAAGAAGACCTAATAGAAGCTTCTACTTCTAGAAGGATATTCCTCTAAATGCTTCTTTTGATAGACATATTTAGTATAAATAAGAGTCGAGGCTATGAGAACCCTAGCTTGGATATTATTGTAATAGAGCTCTGCTCGACTGGAGGTTTCCCCCTCAAAGAGACCCGTGAACATTGCTCTCAGAATCAAAGTGTTATTTCTGTTGTTATTCTTATATCATTTCAGTGTTATTGTGGTGATTGTTCTGGTTATATTGTTGTTATTCTGCCATTTCTAGCATTTTATTTCTGTTCTGCATACTTTTTATATCTGGTATATTACAAGTGGTATCAGAGCACTTTCCTCGGTAGAAATTGTGCGTTAATTTTTTTTTTAGGGTAGAGACATATTCCGATGTCTTTAAACCATAGAGATATGTCGTGATGCGCATAAACCCATGGTTGAGGGATTCATACACGCAAGAAATACAAGTGGTTCTTAAGCACACATCTGTTGGCCACACTTGTAACCCCTATTGGTACCCCTTCGAGTGGTAGCACATCAGAAAACACCTGTGTACAGATAGACCTATATTTCCTAAAGCCCTCTTTAGATAAACCAATCGGCCACCTGACTGCTATAGTGCCATCGAGAACAACACTTGGGAAGATAGTCTCTAGTACCTAGGTAGTTGGGTAGTATAGCTAAGGACATGGTCTAGCCTCCTTAGTTAGTGTCCTGAGATATTGGTTTGAGTACTACTATTGGACCCCGCACGTATATCAGAGAGCTATAGAACAAGGCAAACCCTTATCTGTAGAACCCTTGAATACCTAACCTTGGGGGACAAAAACATAAACAAATTAAAATGGACAAGATCTATTGTCGTGAAACTGTGTTCGGGTTGCCAAAGACCTACACATTTCTTCCTTGTTAAGCATTTGGGAATTTCATCACTGCAGTATTCTTTAGACCGAAGTATAACTTTGCATGTGTAAAGAAAAAACAAATTCTGGAAAAATTTTCACCATTATTTGAGAGCTATTCCATTGGATTCATATCTTCACCCTTATCACATTCATACATATCATTTTTCGGAAAACATTTTGACCCCACCCACCCCATTTTGGTTCCCTCATCATCATGGCCCATACCTGTAGCCAAGACTTGGAATCTCGCTTCAATACCTTGCAATCTAATCTCACTGAGACCCAACAAGAAGTGAAACAACTCAATGCCAATGTTTCTGCCATCAATACAACCATGCAGTCCTCAATGGAGGAAATCAAACAAGACCTAACCACCCATCTTGAATCTATCTTTTCGACGCTCTGCACCAAGCTTCATATCCCTATAGACAACCCTTTATCTGACCCACCTCCACATACTAAAGCTGAAACTTCCTCTCATTCCCATAACTTTCAGAACCGTCACTTTCAACGTGACCCACGCCTTCTGTGGGTGGATGTGACCAAATTTGATGGCTCAGATCCCACTAGTTGGGTAACCCAAATGGAACATTATTTCTCTTTATATGACATTACAGATGACTTGGCCAAACTTCGGTATGGTGTTCTCCATCTAGATCAAGAACGTTGGCAATGGTGGCAATGGAGAAAAACTTCCCATCAAGGGTATATTGCTTGGACACACTTTGTGGCAGAGCTTTATGAACGCTTTGACATTGACACCAACCATTTGGGTCATTTGACAAAGTTGAAACAATTAGGAACAAAGGAAGACTTTATAGCTTCTTTTGAGCACCTGGATTTTCGGACAGAGGGCATGTTTGATGCCTTTTGATGAGAGTGTTTTATTAGTGGCCTCAAGGATAAGATTTTGGCCCATGTCCTCATGGCTCGGCCTCAGAGTTGGGTGGAATCTACTAGAAGAGATAAAGAATCACAACAGGTTGTATCTTCTCAAAACTAGAAATCCTCCTTTATCCCTCGCACTAAACCATTAAATCCCACTACTCCCTCCGCTCCATTAAAGATCCAAAAATTGACCAGGGATGAAATGGATAAACACCAACTCAAAGGCCATTGTTATAATTGTGATAACAAATATTTCCCAGGCCACAAGTGTAAGGAACAAAATCTTTTTATGGCCATCTCGGAGGATATTTCAGAAGAGGAGGTTGAAACTCCCCTTGTGTCTGAGTCACCTAAAACCAATGACATCACCCCTTCGTCAAACCCTCCTGAAGTAGAACCAGTCATTTCCCTAGATTCTCTCACTAGCTTCTCTGCTCCCCAAAACCTCAAGCTAATCAGTTACATAAAGTATAGGAAGGTCATCATTTTGGTTGATAGTGGAAGCACCCATAATTTTATTCATCACCACATTTCCCAAGAAACTCATTGCTACATCCATGCAGTCAATAATTTCCAAATCATGATTGCCAATGGTGGCTCCATGAAATGTGGATGGTGTTGTGAAAATGTTCATTTCCAAATTGGTGACTACCACCTGAAATATCATATGTTTTCTATCGACATGGGCAGTTGTGACATTGTGTTGGGTGCATACTGGATAAGGACTTTGGGTCCTATTCTCATGGATTTTAAGGAATTAACCATGTAATTTGACTAGGAGGGCCAACAATATAAGTTCCAAGGCATCATCATCGGTTCACCTAAGATCATTAGTTCCCATCGCATGGAAAAGCTACTTAAAAAAGGTCATTCTGGTGTTATTGCCCAACTACATGCCATACATGCAACAAAGACACCCTCGGTGCTGCAAGACCTCCAATCCATCCTTTCTAAACATCAAGTGGTCTTTTCCACTCTCTAGGGACTCCCTCCTTCCCATGGTGTTCATGATCATTCCATTCCCCTTGTACTAGGAAGACTTCCTCCCAATATCCATCTGTATCGTCACCCCTTTTCCCAAAAAAATGAAATTGAGAAAATGGTCCAGGAACTTCTTAACGTAGGCGTTATCCACCCTAGTATGAGCCCCTACTCTTCTCCGGTGGTCATGGTCCCAAAGAAAGAAGGTTCTCAGCGAATGTTTCCTAACTTCCGTGCCCTCAACAAACTTACCATTAAAGACAAATTTCCCATTCCTATCATTGATGACCTCTTGGATGAATTGAGTGGCACCCATTTCTTTACTAAAGTTGATCTTAGTTCTAGCTACCACTAGATACTTATGAAAGAGGCATACATTCCCGAGACTACCTTTAGAACTCATGAGGGCCACTGTGAGTTTTTGTTCATGCCCTTTGGCTTGTGTAATGCCCCCTCAACCTTCCAAAGCCTCATGAATCATGTCTTTCGTCCTTTTCTCCATCATTTTGTCTTAGTTTTCTTTTATGATATCCTCATCTATAGAAAAACCTGGATAGACCATCTTGCTCATGTGGATTGAGTTCTCCATCTACTTTCTCAGTACCAACTTTTCCTAAAACAGTCTAAATGTGCTTTTGGCACCTCAGAAGTCGAGTACTTGATTCATCTGGTTCGCAAGGATGACGTCAGGGTGGATCCTAAAAAAATTGAAGCTATGCAAGACTGGACTCACCCAAATAATATCAAAAGCTTACGTGGATTTCTGGGCTTAACAGGTTATTATTGCAAGTTTGTTAAGAATTATGTAAAGATTGCAACACCTCTCACTGCACTCCTAAAGAAGAACTCTTTCACTTGGACTCCAGCAGCTGCTCAAGATTTTTAAACCTTGAATATGGACATGTGCACCACTCTAGTCTTGGCCCTTCCTGATTTCACAAAGACCTTTGTCTTGGAATGTGATGCTTCAGGGAAAGGAATTGGTGCTGTCCTTATGCAAGAGGGTCGGTTGTTGTCCTTTACCAACAGGAAAATGTCTGAAATATATCTGGGAAAATCAATCTATGAAAATGAAATGTTGGCTATTTTTCATGCCGTTGATCTGTGGTGCCCTTGTCTATTGGGGAAACACTTCCAAATTAAGACAGACCATCAAAGGCTCAAGTATTTTATGTAAGAACGCATTTCCTCCCCAAAGAAACAAAAATGGGTGACTAAGATCTTTGGATATGATTATAAGATCATTTACAAGAAAGGAAAATACAATGTGGTTGAGGATGCACTTTCCCAAAAATATGAAGATGATGGATCCCTTTTTTCTCTTTCCTTCATTTTACCAGATTGGCTCCAAGCCATTCACCAGGAATGGCTACACGATCCCAAAAGTTCACAT
>JASDQU010308506.1:5425-18182 GCA_032191745.1 Picea mariana
AATACTCAGTCAACACCTTGGGACTATAATCATTTTTCTCATGGTATGCTTGATATTTCTTCACACTTACCATCTTTTGTCTCGCCTCCTTATGAAAATACAAGTTTTAGGTCTAGGGGCATGATGCCTTCTTCTTATCCCTCTTCGTTTGGTGGGAGTCATATCCTTCAAACACCTCTTACAGTAGGAGGTTGGAATCTTCCTTCCTAAGAATCCACTATGTGAGAAGTAAGTGCCCAATTAAGCAATCATTTTACTTGTTACACTCCATCCACTTATCCTTCTTCCGCTATGTTGGTTCATACGAACACTTTTCCCATGGAGGACCTCCGTCTTCGCTTTGGTGTTTCATCTGGGGGGAATTATTTTTATAGTATGGGCAACCCCCCTCACGAAGTTCCTTCATCTGGGGGAAACATATATCCTCACGTGAGTAACGCTTGTTATGTCACTTTCTCTTCGCAAGCGGCTTCCTTAGTGTCGATTCCCTTACAAACATGTATGTATCAGTATGGAGGAGGATACTATCCTGTCGGACAGGGACAAGGTGTAACCCAGGATCCTTCCTGGCCTGCATTTCCTCAAAACCAGTCTTTCCTTGGACCTTGGTCTCAAATTCCGCAATTCACCACCGTCACAAGTCCAATCACTGCGTGTCATACTGGCGTTATATCACCAACCTCTGCTAGTCATGTTGGGGATCCATCACCAACCTCTTCTAGTCATGTTGGAGATTTGATACTAGCTTGTGCAAGTCATGCTGGGAGCATGTCACCAACCAATGCAAGTCATGCTGGGGGCATTCATATGATTGAGAAGCCTAGACATCTTAGATGTAAGCCTAGATTCCTTTGCAGGATTTGTGAAGGAAGTCACCTTACTCATTTGTGTCATGTTACTGCTAGGATACCAGAAGTGTGGGGCTCACCTAAGGGTCCTTCGGGTTCTAAGGTGTCTATGGTTTCACAACACTCCGTTCCTTCTTTAGTTGATACAACAGTCATGCCAATGCAATCTTCGGTTGACACCCCTTTCCCTTTAGGGGTTGATGCGTCCTTTGACCTTGTTGTCTCACATCCCGTTCAACCTCTGGTCATGTCAATGCAATCTTCGACCGAAACCTCTCCTATGTTCGGGGGTGATGAATCTCTTGACCTTGTTGTCTCACATATTGTTCAACCAATGGTCGTGTCGATACAATCTTCAACCAAAAACACTCCTATTTTTTTGGGTGATGCACTTCTTGACCTTGTCGTCTCGCATCCTATTCAACCAATGGTTGAGGAAGTGGTTGTATCGATGCAATCTTCGATCAACCCCACTCTTCTCTCGGAGAGTGACAATTCTAAGGAAGCGGTTGTGCCAATGCAATTTTTGGTTGATCCCGCTCTTCTGGTTCTGGTTCTATACCTTCTATGCCATGTCCTTAGAATTTATATTACTTCATCTTATGAACAAGAGAGATTTTTACTCTTCTCGAGTTCTCTCCCCCCAAATCTTGACGAGGTTCCCTTTGATTGGGATGGTCTTGTGGGGTATCCAATGCCTCCACCTATGTCTTTTCTAGGAAGATACATTATCCGATATAACACGGAGACGATAACCTCTGTTAACACTTTTCCCTCCTAGACTTGGAGATCTTTGGGTCTTCCCAAGATTGTGTTGGTTCTTAGTAAGATACCGACATTCCACAGAAGGTCCGCACAGGACCCTTGGCCTCCCCTGTGGCTTGCCACCTAGAATCTCCCTAACGAGTCCAAGTTAAGCTCTTTTTCGAATCGTTCAAAAAATGAAAAGATTGTCGAGTGATTTGTCCCTTTCACACTCGTTAAATTGGACTTGAAAGGTCGTGAGTCTTAGTTAAGCTCTTTTCCGGCTTGTTACCAAAAATAGAAAAGATCGCTGAGTCAACTTGTCTTTTTCACACTCGTAAATTGGATTTGAAAATATGTCTATTTGGCACAAGTTTATCCCTTTTTCACACTAATTAGACTAAAAGACATAAAAAAGAACATTTTTTGGCGTTAAGTTGTGATTTCATCTCTTGCTCTCACTTGCAGTATTGAGCCTTCAGCCGGTTCTCGCTTTGCATTATAAACTATTTCCTAAGTAATTTTTGCATCATCAACCAAGTAGAGCCTTGTTTATATCCTTCGCAATTTGACACCCTATACCCTAGAGGGAACATCACCTCGAGTGTCCATCTCCTGCATGCATTTATTTGAATTGAGCATAGGTACGTTCCACTACTGGAACTAGTTTTTCTTACTTGCGACACTCGTTTCCTCCTCTGTATCATAGCATTCATTTGTTCTGAAAAAATAAAAAAAGACGGGTGGGAAGGGAGTACTATATTATAATTGTCAACAGTTGTGTCGCCTTTGAACATAGCACAAAATTATTGAGTCATGGTGTCATCATAATTTTGGGTTTAGCATGGCCTTAGGAAGGCGATCTCGTTACAGAGTTTTTTTCTACCGACTAGTTACTCTTCCAGTTCCTATAGAGAATATTATTGTTGCCTCCTTCATCAAATAATTACATCATTGAGTCTATACTGTCGAATTCTACCACATGTCCCATGCTCTTGTTTAAAGGAAGTCTATCAACCTGTGTCGACCATTCCTCAAAACTCTTGAATTTGTATGTCGACCATACCCTCAATTTGTCTCAGAATCACATGATACTATGGTCTTATCATGCACCTTGGTCGTACTTTCATCATTGGTAGGTCACCTTGAACCTAAAAATCAACATTTCATCATTGGTCGTTGACTGGGTGGTTCCCTTGTGTTCGACGACAAGACATCTATTCACACTTTGGGATTCATGCAATTTCTTGGATGCCATTAGCCTTATTGGTGGTTTCCTCGCCTTTGTTAGTAGTTTTCATCATTGGCTGCTATTCAGAGGGTCTTTTTCATGTACCACTTGCATTTGGCACACGCAAAATACGCATAGGGTCATTGGTTCGTGAACATGTTCTTCGTCCGATCTCTACCAAATTATGAAGCACCTGCTTTGTTCCTCGTGCTTACTGATGAGAGATGCCTCAATGCTCTCCTTTTAGTGGGTCTCTTTCCATCAACTTCAGCTCATTTATTCTGGATCTAAGACCTAAATTTTTATGAGTACCTTGAGACTTGCAATCATTAATGGCAGGCTCTCTCGCCATTGACAGATGGGAATACATCAATGTCTCCTATTCAATAGATTCCTCAGGTGTTCGACATCGACTCCTTTATTCACACTTGTAGGAATGTGCTTGGTGCCTTGATACCTACTTTGATTATTGGAAAGTTGTCTCGCGTTTGTTAACGGTATACCTCAATGACCGGTAATCAAACAATGTCTCATTATGTTTGAACTCAATTCCTTTATTCACACGATGTATACTTGCACCTTTGGCGTATGTGTAGAACACTTGAAGACATCACTATGTGGCCACAACTTTCCTGAGTTGTTGCTTCCTTTTCATTGGACCAACACCTATTTGACTACAGTAATCATGAGACATCAGATTATACTCCATCGTATACAGATATCTTCAGATTGGTTTTGAGACTAGTTCTAATGGGCCTTGTTCGTGATTATGACAACTTTTGGCATATAACCACATTTGTATTTATCTATTCATGGCCACAGACGCTTATTTGGTATATTTTCCACATGGATCTGCATTGTATTCTATTGGTAGCCATGTATGTAAAGTCAAAACAAAATGTAATGAGCAACTAGTCTTTCCAGCTGGGTTTAAACCACTCCACTTCTTGGTTATTTATAATGTATTTTGTCCATCGCAGATACTCCTCTGGTCTCACACATTAGGGGGCATCTGTTATAGAAAGATTTGCCTCACCATTGCTATCTTGCACATAGGGCCTTTTTCCATTTCCCTATGCAGACTTGTCATCCCTTTTTAATGCATCTAGAGCTTAAAATACATATTTTACCACATATACACACCCTATATACTATATAGCATGCGTATACGCAAGATGATCCACTACAACACACGTACATTGGGATTTGTGCCAAAAAATACAAAAATGAAGTCAGGTTTCCATGTCATGACAGGAGATCTTTGATCCTTGGCCTTCCATATACTAGAAACATTCTGACTCAGCCCTTTAGTTGCATTTTGAATGCTATAAGAACACAATTCCGAGCTATGGAAAAAAGGAGAAAGCATTCAACTTTGAGAGCAAAGTTACTCTGGAGAAATTACTTCATATTGAGTCAGCATCCCTTTGTCCGTCAAGTCTGAACATAGTGTTCAGCCCCCAAGTTCTTTCCCTATTGTTGAGATAACCTCATTGTCTCTTTTCTATGAGCTTTCCTTTGGTGGAGGATTGTAGTGGTGGAGGCCTAGTTGGAAGGAACTTGGTTTCTTGGTTTCGAGCCGTGCCGACACGGAAGTCTGTAATGTTTTCTCTTTTGCTGATCATTTATTAATAGAAATACTCATTTCCCATCTAATTGGTATCGTGCAAATATATGATTATTATCCATGGGCATATTTGTAATGTTTATTAATGGATTATGATATCTAATGTGCTAACCCCTTTATATTATCACTATATACTTGCTCTTCTTGTTTGTTGAGAACTTGTTGCAGGTACAAAGATTTGGGTCAAGTGCTCAACAATGGAACATCATCAAACGCTGGAATGAGGTAGGCTTCTTTCTTATCTTGCTTGCACATTGGTTTATATAGCATATTTTGGAATTGAGTAGATTTCTGCAGTCATACCTGTCTGTTGTGGTTTACCCCAACCATAGAGATTTTTTCCCTCGTAACATAATGCCAAGTTGTAGCAAGTGTTGTGGGAATAAGTGGTTGTGCTATCTAGTAAATCAGTCACCATCGGTTGCAAAAAGACTGGAAGATTTTGGAAGATGTATGAACAATTCATATGGTGATTATTCAAGTATGAAATTATTTGGTTGTGATGCTTATGTTTTTATCAACATTCTAAGTAGAACCCATATCAAACATGTAGATATTTATTATGGTGATGATTTTAAGGGATGCATATTGTGGGATCCTACTTCCCACAACATCATCATGGACAAAGATGCATTGTTTGATGAATCTCCTTTTACAAAATCAAACATAGAAAAGATGAAAGGTACACAACATGACTGGTAGCAGAAGGGTATTTGTAAGGTATTGATTTCCATGAAATTTTCTCACCAGTTGTTAAAAACTCGTTGCTATTCATGTCGTGTTAGCACTAGTTGTGTTAATTGATCTTAAGTTAGTACAACTAAATGTTAAAACTATTTTACATGCATTTTTCTAAATAAGGAGATGTATATGGAACAACCAGAAAGGTCAATTTAGGATCGCAATGGAAGATTTGTTTGCAAAATCAGGGTAGCCATTGTATGGCCTGAAGCATGCTAGACAAATGATACAAGAATTTTATCCTTCATGGTAAACCAAATTTTTACAAGAAGTGAGTATAACTATTGTGTTTATGGTATATTCATTATATTGGTATCATGTGTTATGCTTGTTGCAAGAACAAACATGTTTGAGATAAGAAGGTTGGCTCATTTTCTTAGGACGTTTGAATTGAAGGATATAGGAGTGGAAAACCAAATTTTGGGCATGGAAATACACAGAGATGAGAAATATGGTAAGTTTTGGTTACCACAATAGAAGCATGTGGTGAAAATATTCAAGAAATTCGGTATGAATAATGTGAAACCAATAAATATCCCTTTAGCTTTCCATTGTAATTTTTCTTCAGGTTTATGTCCTAACTAATAAAGAAGAAAATGGTTATATGTCTCGTGTATCATATGCTAGTAGGAAGTTGGATGTATGTGATGAAATGGTCAGTATTTCACATGCAGTTGGTGTTGTCAATGGAAACATGGAAAAACTAGGTGAAGAGCATGGAAATTGGTGCTTTAATATCTTAGAAGAAAAAAAGCACAATAATCACCTACAATGGTTGTAGTGATTTAGTTTATGGTTACGATTCAATAGATTTGGACAAGATGAGACCTACCTTAGGTTATGTCTTGCAAGAATGCAAGGATCTATTGGGTAAGTTTGGACAAGTACATGATAAGGTTTTTTGTGGTGGTCAAAGTGTTGTGCATTTGAATAATGATCCAACATATCAAAATGGGACAATGCATCATTTTGTAAGGTAGGTTATTGATGGAGGTGAAATGGTCCATACTGAAGCAAATTGTGTAGACATGTTCATGTAACCAGTATTGTTAGAGTATTTGTAGTGTTGCGATGGTGTTTGGCTTCTCTTGGCTTGCAAAAGAGGTGATGAATGAAATAGGGAAAGTATTAGGTAAATTGTTTTCAAGTTGGAGATTGTTAAAATGTGACAACAATCAATTAAATGAAAATGTAGAACTAATATTTACTTATGTAAATATTTAATGGCGTTGGTTTAGGAACCGGTGGAAGTTTATATAACTGGTGGTAGTTCTTGTAACAATGTAACAGTTCCAAGATAGATATATATCTATGAAGCTTGAGAGATGTATTTTTGGGGGGCTGGTAGGTAAGCCTAATTGTAAGCTTATCTTGAATAATAGAGATATTGATACATTGCCCCGTGGATGTTTCCTTGACACATTGTCAGGGTTTTACCACGTAAATCTCGTGTGTTATATGAGTGATCGTTTTGTCTCTATTGTCATATTTCTTTCATTTAATTAGTGTTTCAAACTCTAAATCCCAACATAAATATTAGACTTTTTAATTTATTTATTTTTAAATCAGTTTTGTTCATAAATAACAGATTTTTGAGATTGCACAATCTAAAAAAACTAGAAGTTTTTCAGAGACTAAATCCATGTGTATTCAAAATCGTAATTCAAACAATGGAAAAATAAAATTTCAACAACAATTAAATGACAGGCCCTGGAAAAATTTAAAAAACTAATATTTAAACTTTAACCTTATATAATATTCACAATAATAACAACATTATTACAATTTATTTACCATCAATTCTACTTGTTTAAATTGTTTTCCTATATACACTGTAAATGCCAAAGTGCTTATTGAGATGATTAAATGTAGATGCAGAGAGAATCTTATGACAATGAAGAAGGTTAGTCATTCTTAATTGTTTATTTTGAAAGCATCGTCTTAAAAGATAATGTCACTTCAATGTTCATGGAAAATTCAATATCACCTAATGTTATAATGTCACTTTAATGTTCATGACAAATTCAATATCACCGAATTTTTTCTATAGATGATCCAAATTTTGGTTTTAGACACTTATAAATGCTTCGTAAATGATATTACAAGAAAGAATTAAGCACCTTTTTTGAGAATGCCTTTTCACAAGAGTATATTGGAGTGTCCACCAAAAATTCAGGGTATTCAAGTTTGCTTTATTTGATGATTGGGGGTTAGTGTTAAACCACTACACTTGGTGTTAATGTGCTAGATTCATGGTTATAGTCCATATGTAGCATATTGTAACACCCCAGGAGTTTCATTGAGCGCATGCTCTCTTTCCAAGAGCCAAGACGACGAGGTGGGTGAGCTAGAGGGCACCCAGTCTCTTTATAGGTGAGTTGGGATCTTTGGGCATTGTCGTGTCGAAGAAAACTTTCCATGATATAAATTGCAATGGAGAATGATGACCGAAGTGGCGAGTTGGCTAGGTGCCCCATGGTGACCATGGGCACCCTCACCAAATGAAGAACGGTTGAAGACAAATGAGTTGGACGATGGGTGCTCTGGCAGCATGAGCACTTAACCGTCCAAAAGTTGAATTGAATGATTGTGAAGGCTCCATGCCTTGGGCACCTTGGGTGCGCGCAAGGGGAGGCAATCAAACGACAAAGGGAAACAAACGTGGGGAAGCTTGGACATCTTGTGCACTCACCGCGCTAAGGGGATCTGGATCGAGTGGACCAAGGGAGACTTGCACCGAACGTACGCGAAGAATACTTGGATGTCAAAAACTGAAAAGTGAGGAAGTCGGCCAAGTTGCAAAGATCGCACTTGGGTGAGTTAGTCGACTCACCCAAGGGACACGTGCCCATTAGCAAGGTTGTCTTGACTGAACGAAGGGTTGCATATCGTCGTGGTGAAAGGGCACATCCGTTGGGCATGTTCCTATAAAAACTAAGTGAATAGAGTCATTTGAGACATGGAAGTTTTGATCAAGTCTTGAGCAAGCAATTCGGCCAAGCTCGAGGAGACAAGTTGAACTAAGGCAAGGAGAACTTGGAAGAATTGTAGGTATCTTGGTTATGAAGCACAAGGAAGAAGTGGCTTGTTTGGTCTTCTAGTTGAGGTGACTTGGAAGGGCGTAGAAGGAGGCAGATCACTAAAGGGAGTTGTACTATTTTCGTTCAAGGTTTTGTGTAACTGAGTAGAAGCTCTTCTTGTATAAACTTTCTTGTGTGGCACAACCATTGGCTTGGCACACTGTTATTTTGTTCATTAAGAATATTTTGGGTGTTAGGTCGGTTTGGCCACCCACATATTTTTGTTTTGGTTGTTCTATATGAATGGTTGTTTTGTATGAATGATTATTCTTTTTTACTGTTGAAATAATTCAAAGTAAGAAAAATGCATACATAACTAATAAAAAATGAAACTAAGTGAAGGCGTAGCCCATACATAACTAATAAAAAATGAAACTAAGTGAAGGCGTAGCCCAGGTTGAGTACTTCGGTGTGCTATTTTCGTCGGATGAAAGATGTTGGTGTCACATGGTGACTGGGAGTGTGTTTCCGATGTTGGTGTCACATGGTGACTGGGAGTGTGTTTCCGTCGCCCAACCGCAAGCTCACTAGGCCAGTGACAATTGGTATCAAATATTGTTTTGTGAAGAGCTCCCTACTCAAGCATCAACAAATTTTGGGTTCGATGACAGTCGATTTTTTGGACGCTTTTCCATACGAATGAAATACATTTGTCATGTGATAAGGGAAGAAAGTGAAGGTTTTATAGAGTTGGAAATGAATGATTTGGGGGAAGTTTGAATCTCTTTTAGTAAGGTTGCACAAAATGTGAAGGTGCTTATAAGCACCAAGATGGACGGTTCACATGTAAATGACAGTGACACTGAAAAAGGAGCCTATGATAACCAAGGTGAAGGACCAACTCACTATCTTAGAAAAAATAATGGATCGACTGTCATATGTGATGTGCACTCATGGTGAGAAGGTCGTGCAGCTGGAAATGAATATTGGTGAACTCGTGAAGAGATTTAACAAAACTGTCCAGGAGTGCCAAGATGCTACGAACTTTTTCACCAACACTTGGGAAGACACTTGTGATAGAATTAAGATTGTGAGGGACACCCTTGTTTCACTCTAGATGAAGGTGAAAGACCAGGAAGACACCATCGTATTTCTTAAATGAATTGCAACCAGTGGGACAAGATCATCCATTGTAAAAATGTGAATCAAGATGTAAGAGCCAGAACCATATGATGGGATTTGCAATGCAAAGATGCTAGGCAATTTCTGTTGGGACATGGAGTGATACTTGGAACAAATGAATGGAAGTCCATATGAGGCCAAGGTAAATTTTGTCACTACATTATTGTCAAGAAATGAGAAACTTTGGTGGAGGAACCGCGTTGAAGACTTGGCAGCCGGAACGATCAACAAAAAGATTGAGAACTGGGAAGAGATGAAGGAATCCTTGAAAGCACACTTTGGTCCTAGAAACCATGCTTGGGTCACTAGGAACCAATTGCTAGCTCTTTAACACACTGGAAATATATAGATGTACATCAAAGAGTCCATTGGCCTGATGTTGGAGATCAAAGATATGTCGGATGAAGAGAGGCTTTTCCATTTCATGAACGGTTTACAGAATTGGGCACAGAGTGAGTTGCAACATCAAAATGTGCAGAACCTTGCAACAATGATCACAACAACAAACATGCTCTTGAACTTTAAGGGTGATGCCAAAATATGTCCAAGAAGCAATGAAGGCCTACGTGAGAAGAAACAAGGCAAGAATAAGAAGGACAAGGAAAAGACGAAGGCGTCCAAGAATAATGAAGACTGTGCGAAGCCACCAAAAATGCACAAGGAAAAGAAGCCAGTTTCTTGTTGGATATGTGTGAAAGAGCATTATGCTAAGAACTAGTCACTGGAGAAAAAGGTGAATGCGTTGGAGAAAGTGAATGCTTCATCTGTAAGTGTGCTGCAGGTTTTAGGTGTTGTTGTCGAAGCATAATCGACAATCACTCAAGACCCCGACATGACGAAGATTAGCTATGTTCAAGAAAAGATCAATGGGAAAATGACATTAGTGATGGTGGAAAGTGGTTCTACTCATAACTTCATGAGGGAAGACGTTGTGCAAAATCTTGGATTGCAATTTGAGCAGGAACGAACTTCCTTCAATGCGGTTAACTCAGGTGAATAGTATATTGGTGGAACAACCAAGAACATTCCTATGAAGCTTGGGGAATGGATCGAAAGGACGAGTTTCAATGTTTTTAAGTTCAAGTGATTTTGGGGAAGGAGTTCATGCAGACGGAGAAGGAAGTCCCCGTTCTGCATGTTGATTGTTTGGTTATCATGTTAGGAAATACTCCATGTATGATGCCTATGATAAGAGAGAGAAAAGGGATGAAGATGTCATCCTTGTGTTTGGTGGAATCTAACCAACAATATTTCGTAGACATCAGAGAATGAATTGAAGAGATGGCTCAAATGAAGAACTCAAATGAAGCAGAAGTATTGGACTTGGAATGGCGAGTTAACAAGATTGAGGACATCTTGGGTAACATTGTGCAGGCCATGGATAAGTTCAAAGAATTCTAATAAGAGAGTATGTCAAGGATGGAGGAAAAAGAAACGAAGAAGCCCAAACTTGAGGAACGAAAGGAAGAGTCATTTGTTGCACAAGTGTGTGAAGGGGAGGAACAAAAACCATGGTATAAATGTTCCAAGAAGGAAGTTGAATCGAATGCAGAGACACTTGGAGATGGAGAGTGGCCTTACGATTTGGAACTTTAGCGACTCGTGGAAAAGTGTGAAGGCCGAATAAGTTCCAATGTCCCACTATTGATTTATTTGACGAAGAAGTATGGTGATGCTTTGCATCTTTTGAAGAAACGAAACGAGGATGGAAGTGGTGGCTCAAGGAGCTTCCCCCTTCCACTCTCAAACTAGAACAAGGTCATGTTGGATCATTGTCACGAAGACAATAGCGAGCCAACTAGCCACTGTCGCAGGGATGACAATGAAATGACAAGACACTGTCGCGGGGATAACATCAAGAAGATTTGGTGCCATGAATATGGACACCACACTGACTTGGATGATGCAAGAGTTGAACATTTGTGAAGAAAAATGATTGATTTTGGTGTTGGGGTGATTTCTTGCGAGTTAGTGTCACGATCGGACTAGCTATATGATTAGCTAAGTCACAAGGGGATCCAACTCATTGTGGGCAATCAACTCCAAATCAAGCAGAGAAGGAATTACACTTATATTGGGTTGTAGAAAGTGCCTTGGGCGCAACAATTTGTGGAAAATAATTTGGGAATGTCAAACACTTTTCCTCACACACAGGAGACTCTACATTTACTAAGCTTTGAACTTAGATGATTTTCATAACAATACACATAGTTTTGAAATGTCTTTCGTAACAATACACATAGTTTTGAAATGTCCAAAACTTTTACACAGTTTATTTCTAGAAAGTCCTAGAACAATCATAACTAATTGTGAAAACATACACACTCAAATACCTCATATAATATTCAAACTCCTAAAACTTTAGATACTGGTAAAGTCTACAGAGATATACATACCCTACCTCCTTCTGGATTTGAATTTATAACCTTTAAGAAGAAACACATATTCTTAATTATGCCGAAAGGCGTACACCTATTGACAATGGGCAGATTTAATAGGGGTTTAGTGCTTAATAAGTTTTCTATGGACAGGATTAAATATGGCTGGAATATTCTTAGTAGTCACACAAAATAAATGGCTGTGATTTCAATCATGTTTTCTATGGACAGGATTAAATATGGCTGGAATATTCTTAATAGTCACACAAAATAAATGGCTGTGATTTCAATCATTAACTTCTTAGCTATTATAAAGACATCAGTTTATGTGTTTACTTTTTTACATTTACCTAATCATATTTAAAAATTACTTTGATAGCTAACTGATTGCCACCTAAGAGATTAACAGAAATTAAAATATTAACACCAGATAAATAAAGCCCAACCATTTATTTGTTAATCAATAATAAAATTTAATATATTCTTTTAAAGATTCTTTTCATCTTATCAACTTTTCGGAGTTGATCAGCCACAATTATGTGGCTACTGTAATTAGACTCACTCAAACTAAAACTTCTAAATTTCAAGAGACTTATTGGAAAATTTTAAAATAAAGATAAACCACAATATTTGATGGATAAGCTTCCAACATCTGAAGAGCAGAGACTTGGATTTAGATAGATTTATGTTCATGCCCATATTCAATGTCCACGTACACATTTTGTTTTTCTCTTCCTCAACACGATCACAAGGATGGAAAGTTCGCTTTGCTAATCAGATCTAACATGCTTCCGAGGGAAGAAATGGAATAGAAGAATATCTGATTATCAGAATCTGTCGTTCTGTACGCTGAAGAAAATGAGCATGCGTAGCTTGATAAAATTCCAACAGGTTGTTTCTTATATTATCCTCCGTATCAGGTGTGATTTAGATCACATGTATTGACTTTTTCACTGGATGTCCGTAGAATTATGTGACATTTCTGA
>JASDQU010308506.1:19037-29420 GCA_032191745.1 Picea mariana
AGAAAATAGAAATATTATAATCTATTTTATGAGAGATAAGTCTATATATATATATGAGAATCTGAAAAATAATTTATATCATTTCAATTACATATTTTAAATATATAAAACTTATATTTTTAATATAAAAGATAAACTAAATTAATATTAAATTAATACATATTATATCAAATTTAAAGAGATAAGATATGTATACTTTTTAAAATTTTGATAATAGTTGTAAGTGGATCTCTTGTCTCACAAACAAAGAGATCTTATATACCAATTTAGTGTGGAAGTGATCTTAAAATTAAATTATTATTATTATTATAATTAATAATAATAATAATAATAACAATAATAATAATTTATATCAAGATCAATATATACAAGTGAATCTGATCTTTAATATTTAAAAGATATATTATATCATTTCAAACATGTATATTTGTTATATACACATACACAACTTCACTTTTCAATTTCATGTTATATATTATTTTTAAATTAATAAACAAAAAATTATTTTGTAAAATGGATTATATATTATATTATGAATATTTTTTTATTATTTTGTTCATTTCACTTTTATAAATTGAAACTTGGGTAAGAAGATAACAATCGTTCCTCCCAACCACCTTAACTAAATCTAAGTGACAAATAATTATTTGAAAATATGTATATGGATAAAAATAAAATAAAAACATGTGGATCTTATCTTTAATATTTAAAAGATAAATTATATCATTTCAAACACATGTCTATGCCACTTAGAGTTATACAACTTCACTTTTCATTCTCATCCTTACTATCACATTAATATGTATTATATTTGAATTAATAAATAAAAAAATATTGTGCAAAATTGATTGTACGTAATATTTTATCTTACATTATGAATATCATTTTTAATTAT
Organism: Picea mariana; assembly: GCA_032191745.1. Classification (NCBI taxonomy): domain Eukaryota; kingdom Viridiplantae; phylum Streptophyta; class Pinopsida; order Pinales; family Pinaceae; genus Picea; species Picea mariana. Next base: position 19,933 of record JASDQU010308506.1, read on the forward strand.
TATTATTTTTTTTAATTTTTATTATTATAGCTATGTTTAGTTAACAAGGACAAGTAAATGAGGAGGAGACATGGAAGATGGACAAGGAACTTACAATCATGAAGAAGAAGTTCGAACCCTGAATATTAGTGTAGGAAATGGGGAGGCGAAGTCTAATGAGCATAGAGAGATAATGGAGCCATTAGAGCTCATAGAAATCATGGGGAGTTTGAAGATGGAGGTGCATATTTCTAGAGATGATAATGAGATGCTCTTGAAATTCCAAGAGGAGCAAAATCAACTAAACACTCAATTGTTACAAAGTTTAAAGCAATTGCAAAGACAAATAATAAATGGATCAAGTTCAAGGCTTGAGGAAGAAGACAAATCTCAAGCAAGGAGGGATATTCATAGAAGATCCAAGCACTCAATAAGTGCTACCAGAACTCAAAGACATCATCACTCACCAACTCATTCAACTGGGAAGTGTTAAATGCATTTGAAGAATCAAAGAGTAGTCCATAAGTTTCCCCAGTCAAACATTAAAGAAGAAGACATGAACAAAAAAATTTGCAAGGAGAGCTTAGGAAGATTAAGCCACCAACCTTTAATGGTGAAAACAATATGGGAGAGGATCTTGAAGCTTAATTGCTAAGGATAAGAAATTACTTTCAACTGCATAACTACTCATCCAATATATAAGTCAAAATTGCTATATATCATCCACAAGAAAAACCTTCCCTATGGTGGGATTAACTAAAGAAAGTTAAGCACATTAATGAGAAGAGGATTTATGAGAAGCAATTCAAGAATTATTTCCAACAATAATACCTTTCTAAATACCACTATGATAAAAACATGGAGGAGTTATTTGTACTCAAGTTGGGAAATATGACCATGTAGGAATATGAGAAAAAAAATTGGAGTTGCTGAGATATCTAGGCTATATTAAAAAATAAAAGGTGAAGATACAAAAGTTCTTAGGTGGACTTTCAGCATTGTACAGAAACAAGATCAAATTTGATGAAGCTAATACACTTGAAGAGACTATCAGGAAAACCAAATACCTATATGAGGTAAACAAAGGAGTAGTTTTCCAAAAGTCTTGGAAAGACAAGAAAAAGAAAAAATTGGATTAGAGGAAGAGGGGATTCAAACCTTATTTCTTCAAGAACAATGATAATACATATCAACAAATTCAACTAGCTCAGAGTGGATATAAGATGGCACAATCCTTGGGGAAAAGGACGAGGAATCCAATCAAATTTTGGGGATGTGAAGGAGACCATTTGTACAATGATTGTACTCATAAGGGAGACAAAATGAGGAATGTGTACAACATACAAGAGGAAGCTGTAGTGGAATATGTCATGGGTAGGAACATCCCAATAATATACGCACCTTTGGAAATCGATAGGTAGAATATCAACCAAGCATGATTGAGGTTGACAATAGAACGAAAGGGAGACTTCTAGGTGCAATCAATGTGTATAATGAATAGGAAGGACACTGTACTCCAAAACACGGTCATAAGGTAAGTAAAGGTCCAATGGACCCACTACCATCTTGAAGAAGTGACATGGGAGATGGAGGATGTAATGTGGGAGGCATATCCACATTTTATTTGATATTTTGATGAAAAAATGATCATATATAATGGTGATGTGCACCAAGGATGGTCCAAAATATAAGGGGAGGGAATGTAACACCCCCATTTTGTATTCCAAAAATAGTAATGTATATGCATAAATGATGAATGTCTAAAATCCGAACAATGTAATATGTAACATGATACATGGAATAATAATAAAAATACATCACAAGTTGTAGAAGGAGAAGGAAAAAAGAATGGGGGGCTATGATTCCACACGAGGGAAATGAAAGGGGGCTTAGGGGATAAAGGGAAGAATAATATTATTTTATCGTTATCCTATGATTAACCTTAGCTTTATTAAGCCTTTGATTTATGTTTATCCTAAGTTATTAACCTTGGGATTAGTTTCCAAAAGAGAGATATGTGGGATTCTTATGAAGGTATATGGTCTCTCCCATGCATGAAAATATAATTTGTGATTTTTGGGCATGCAAGGAGATTGACATTCATTCCTAGAGATTTTTTCTATGAGTCTAAGTTGCCATAGGATGGCCATGATTAACTATAGAGAGCTTATGTTATAATACTATGTAGATTTATGACTATGTAAGAAAATTGTTGTCATTGAGGAAAAATAGGTATAACTAATAATCCATGGCATCCACAATAGTGATATTTCTTGGTCAATATATGATGGATCCCTAGAGAGAAGTGATATGGTAAAAAAATAAGGGGATCTATGATCCAGGTGGATATTGGTGGCCACCCACCTATTCCAATTGGTTCGTCTTGTTTGTTTTTATTTCAACACGTTCTTTTATACTTCTTTGTAATTGTAGGTTCTACACTTATGGGGTTGTCTGAAGCCCTACATAGATTCCAGGTGGATACTGGTGGCCTCTCACCTAATCCAACTGGCTTTTTTTTTATGTTTTCATGTCAGCACATCTTGTTGTACTTCCAAGGCCGTTTTGGAGCCCTAATTAGTGTTTTTTGGCTCGCCACAGTGACACTGTAGATGGAGTCAGAGTTTGATGATGTAATGTGTAGTTCTCTAAAATACCTTTCCAACAGGCTATCACACACCTAAAATGGAGGTTGTATGCAAACGTTACGACCCCGAGAAGTTGAGGTACCAACTTACCCATAGAGGCCGACATGACTTTTGGCGTTTCATCTTCTAGGGTTAGGTTTTTGGATGTCTAGGGTTTTGGAATTCATGAGTAATATCAAAAAGGCCTCTGGAGCCTCATTGTAATCATTCTTCTCATAAGGATACGTGTAGCAGCCACGTCTCTTCTTAGATATAACTACCACCATTCGAGCAAGTGTTTCAGTTCTACAGTTTTACAGTTTCATCATATTTTATTTATTCAATAGAATATATTGTTCATTGGATATATTTAGTGTTCTTCATATCTCTGTGTTTATTGTATGTATTTTGTTAATCAGTTTGTTCCTCTCCTAAATATGGATCAGTGGTATCAGAGCGGTTTTCTCTTCATTTATTTTTCTTCATGCATGTCCCTGACAAGATCTAGGTACAAGAAGTTGGGACTCGAGCCGATCGAGCAATTGCAAGATCAGTCACCCCGAGCTTGACAACAACCCATGGGAGATGAAAAGAAAGATGATGGAGCATGAGATCCTTTTAAAATTGCTCGAGGAATCCCTTGCACGACAAAGGAACGAAATGATGGAAAACTTTGTGCAGATTCTTCGGCGGCTGCCCATAGGAGAAGCATCTTCATCAAGCCGCCATGTAACCCCCTTCAAGGTATGGGTAAATTTTGATATTCCATTATTTTAAGTACTAGTAGATGCAGATGATGTAGATAAATGGTTGAATCTGCTCGAAGGGTATTCTTTGGTCCACAATTTTTTCGATAGGAAAAATATTACTTTTGCACTCCTCAAGGCCATGTTAAGGACTAGTGGGACACTTACTACGGGAAAAAGACCATAGAGGAATCTGCAATATTTGTGGTTTCCCCCACATGGGATTCCTTCCGGGATGCCATTAAAGAACAATACTACCCCGTTGGAAGCTACGAGGACTAGTACACAAGATGGACCACCCTACATCAAGAAAGGGACCATAAAGTACCATATTTCACAAATATTTTCCACACCCTTCACACCAAACTAGGTATCAAAGACTCTGAGTGACATATTGTGCTCAAATATCATGGTTGTTTGCATAGATACATCCAAACAGAAATGAATTTCTGGACATCGCCTCATTGGGTAAGGCTTATAGATACGTTGTCAAGATCGAGCAAAAATTTAAGAAGAAGAGGTGAGAGTTTGGATATGAAAACTCCTCATAGCCGAAGCAGGGAAAAGGTGGCCCCAACCCACACAGCAAGGTACAAAGTAGAGATGGCCATTCTCAGGACAACCAGTCCAAGCTGTAGCACAAGAAGTGCAATGAGAAGATGAAGAAGGACACGGGAAAATGGTGTGAGTACCATAAAATCCCTTGGCACAACACTGAAGAATGTCGCTCGATGCAATCACTCATGGTCGAGATGAAAGCTTTCGAGTGAGAGGACGATTCTAATTCCGAATCAAATCTTGAAGGAGGGAAGCAGATCATCGATGATGAACCCAATGCCATTGTCGCTACCACCAAATTCCGTCCAAGCGAACCCAAAGAACCATAGGAAGGGGAGCACCTCTTTCACTCACAGATGTGGGTAAAGGGGACTCCACTTCATTTCATTTTAGATAGTGGCAGTCAAAAGAACCTGATTTCAACATAGGTCATCAAGAAGCTAGACCTGCCAATGACACCGCACCTGCAGCCCTACACCATCGAATGGCTTCACCAAGGAAGAGATCTCTGTGTCAGCCAACAATGAGTACCATAAAATCCCTTGGCACAACACTGAAGAATGTTGCTCGATGTAGTCACTCATGGCTGAGCTGAAAGCTTCCGAGTCAGAGGCCAATTCTGATTCTGAATCAAATCTTGAAGGAGGGAAGTGGATCATCAATGCTGAACCCAATGCCATTGTCGCTACCACCAAAGTCCAGCCAAGCGAACCCAAAGAACCATAGGAAGGGGAATTCCTCTTTCACTCATAGATGTGGGTAAAGGGGGTTCTACTTCATTTCATTTTCGATAGTGGTAGTCAAAAGAACCTGATTTCAACATAGGTCATCAAGCGACTAGACCTGCCAATGACACCGCATCCACAACCCTACATCGTCGTATGGCTTCGCCAAGGAAGAGATCTCTATGTCAGCCAACAATGTAGTCTTCCCTACGACATCAAGCCTTTCAAAGATGAGGTATTGTGTGATATTGCTCCCCTTGAAGTTTGTTATGTTCTTTTAGGGAAACCATATTTGTGGAAGCATCATGTTGTGTATGAGTCTAGATCATGCAGTGCTATTATTACTTTGGGTAGACAATTATACATGATACTAGAGGTAGCATCGCCTACCATTATTTCTTTAATCTCTGCTAAGAAATGAAGTAAGGTCATTTCACAGATCGGGAAGTTCATCTTCTTTGTGATCTGTGCTCACAGTAAGAAGAAGGTCACCACCACATACGTGGCCTCTACACAGAGCCTCTCTTTGCAGTAGAAACAAGTGGACAGGATCGTGGAAGAATACAAAGACATCTTCTCCTCACCCACCGGGGTACCGACGCACTACCAAGTGAAGCATCCAATTGATCTAACTCTCGGTGCACACTCTACCTAATGGACCAGTCTATCACCACTCGCTGATGGGAAATGAGGAAATCAGGTGTCAGATCCAAGATCTCCTTCAAATGGGGCAGACCAGACCCATCTCCTCCCCTTGCAGAAGATCGATTGTACTGGTGCAAAAGAAGGATGGGACTTGGCAACTCTACATTGATTACAGAGCCTTAAACAAAATCACAGTCAGGAACCGATACCCAATTCCCATGATTGATGACCTTCTTGACCAACTCAAGGGGAAAATTTCTTAAGCAATATTGACTTAAAGTCTAGCTACCACCAAGTTCCCAACGAACCAACTGATGCATCAAAGAAAACCTTAAATCAAAAGAAGGTCTCTTCGAATGGCTGGTCATGCCCTTTGGCTTAACAAATGCACCAGCCACTTTCATTCGATTGATGGATGATGTATTAACACCCTTCACCAACTCTTTTGTGGTGGTATATTTGGATGACATCCTCATCTTCATCAAAATGTGGGAGGAGCACATGCAGCATATTCAACAGTTTTTTAGCACTCTGCGACAACACAAGCTATATGCCAACTTGCAAAAATGCTCTTTTGGAATGAACAGGGTCTAATAGTTGGGCTACATTGTTGATGAGCATGAGGTACATGTTGATCCAACTAAGATCCAAGTCATCCGTGATTGGCTAGCCCCAACCACACTAACTGAGCTTTGAAGCTTCTTGGGACTGGCCAACTGCTACTGACGGTTCGTGTTGGGATTCTCCCATATTGCATGGGCTCTTAGCTAGGTGACCAATGGTGGTCACAGAGAAAATTTCATGTGGGGGAAGGAACAAAAAAATGCATTCGATGATCTGAAGCATCGCTTGTGCTCAGCTCCAGTACTCTCCTTGCTCAATCTACAACAATCGTTTGAGATTGAGACTGATGCACCTGACTATGTTGTAGGTGCAGTTCTCACTCAACATGGTCATCCTATGGCATACCATAGTGAGATACTCTTAGATACTGTCTGGAAATACCCCACCTATGAAAAATATATGTATTCCATCATACAAGCCTGTTGTTAATGGAAACATTACATTCTGGGAACGGATACGATCATCCACATTGATCACAAGCCTCTGCAATTCATACAGACATAGGGGAAATTGCAGAACGACCACCATCAGAAGTAGTCCACCTACCTACAGCAGTTCCATCTCAACATCAAGGATAAGACAATGATCTCAAATTGTGTCATTGACTACCTCAGTCGACCTCCCATGGCTTCCCTCACCATTATACTCCATTCCTGTGGACATGAGGCATTTGAGTGGCCCCAACTTTATCAACAAGATACAGACTTTTCCACCACCTATAAGATCTTGGGTATAGGCATGAATGTCACCGATTTTCACATTCATGATGGACTATTTTTCCATCTGGTTCATATCAGTGTTCCTACAAGCGAGTGTGCAAAGATTATTTGGGAAACCCACTATAGTTAGATGGAAAGACATTTTGGCGTGGAGAAAAATATGGTCGTTCTTCAAAAACATTTTTATTGTCCAAAACTCTAACAGGACATCAACAAGTATTTCATATCTTTCACTTCCTATGCCATTTCCAAGCCATCCATAAAGAATCAAGTTTTATACACCCCTCTTCCTACTCTTGAGAATCCTTGGGAATCCATCTCAATGGATTACATGTCTGGCCTTTCGTCCACCAAGCAAGGCAATGACTGTGTATTTATGTTCATTGATCAGTTTTCAAAGATGGCCATCCTCATAGCCTGCAAGAATAATATCACAACGATAGATACTACCAAGATATTCTTCGAACGATTGTGGGTCCATTTTGGGATACCATAGACCATCATCTTTGATTGGGAGAACAAGTTCCTCAATACATTTTGGTCGAGTCTTTGGTCACTTTTGGACACCAAGCTCACTAAATCCACTTCTTTCCAACCCCAAACAGACAATCAAACATAGGTCGTCAATTGGATGATTGTGCACATCCTACGCATGTACAACTCTAAGAATCCACATACATGGGATGAGAGTCTTCCCTATGTTCAACACAGTTACAACAAGGCTCTCCATAGCTCCACCAGCCATAGCCTATTTCAGGTGGGGTTGAGATTCCAACCCTTGGGTCCCATTGATGTTGCACTACCTCTTGCCACCACATAGACAAACTCTTCCCATTTTCAGTCTGAGACTGAAAAAGCCACCAGATTCATTGAGCAGATTCAACACGTCTACCAATAGGTCTAGGAGATTTTACAGAAATCCAATGCTAAATACAAGAAACACCATGATCAACACAGGGTACCACACTAGTTTCAGGTTGGAGACAAATTCTGGTTACATTTGCAGAAGGAGTGTCTCACAAGACCCCATTGGAAGCTCCGCCCACTTCGCTATGGGCCTTACACTATCACCCTGTGTTCAATGTGGACCTCCTTCGACTATATTTTACACCATTATTGGACACCTTAGAGATCGCAGAACAACTGACACCAACATAGCTCAACCCTGACTGCATGGAACAATCATCCACTAATCATATAGTGGACACACAGGTCAAGGGAACTCGCCAGCAAAGGATCCATCTTTATCAGGTTGTCAAGGCAGGGCAACTCCTCCACCAAGGCAAGTGGCTCATCCGAGGAAAAATCCAGCATAAATTTCCTCACCTAATGGGGGAAATCAATGAAATGGAGACCATTTCTTCCTAAGGGGGAGGATTGATCCAGGTGGATATTGGTGGCCACCCACCTATTCCAATTGGCTCCTCTTCTCCATTTTTATTTCAACACGTTCTTTTGTACTTCTTTGTAATTGTAGGCTCTACACTTCTGGGGTTGTATGAATCCCTACACATATTCTAGGTAGATACTGGTGGCCTCTAACCTAATCCAACTATCTTATTTTGTATGTTTTCATGTCAGCACATCGTGTTGTACTTCCAAGGCCGTTTTGGAGCCCTAAATAGTGTTTTTTGGTTTCACCATAGTCAAATTGTATATGGAGTTAGATTTTGATGGCGTAATGTGTATTTGTCTTAAATACCTTTCCAACGGGCTATCACGTGCCTAAAACAGAGGTCGTATGAAAAATTTATGACCCCGGGAAGTTGAGGTACCAAGTTACCCATAGGGGCCCACGTGACTTTTGGTGTTTCACCTTCTAGGGTTAGGTTTTTGGATGTCTAGGGTTTTGGAACTCATGAGTAATATTAAAAAGGCCTCTAGAGCCTCATTCTAATGATTCTTCTCAAACATATGCATGTAGCAACCACATCTCTTCTTAGAGATAGCTACCACCATTCAAGCAAGTGTTTTAGTTCTGCAGTTTTACAGTTTCAACCTATTTCATTTATTCAATAGAAGATATTGTTCACTGGATATTTGTGTTGTTCTTCATATCTCTGTGTTTATTGTATTTAATCTATTAATCAGTTCGTTCCGCTCCTAAATCTAGATCAATCTCGTTCCTTAGGTTATGCAGGATGATGGGGAAAGAGATTTGGTGGATTGGGTTAGGTGTAAGAGTTTATAGATCGTAAATTCTAGGAATTGGGCTTGTTATATCGTCTTTTTCCACCTCATTTCAAGGATGCATTTGTTGGCATGACATTTATGTCCCTTTCCTACTTACAGACCGAAATCGCCCTCAATTCCTCCTCAAAATACTTTAAAAACTCTATGTTTTTAGTCATACACTCCCTATGCACTAACAAAGCATGCATGCAACTTTTCATATGTTTGTTCCTCTCCAGTAACTAATGTATCCACGTTTTTTGCACAAAAAAATATAAAATGCAAATTTTTGGTCGGAGTTAATGGGTTTCTCCAGTTCCTAACTCTTTGGTTCTTAACCTCCTATATCCCATGTATAACTATTCCAACCAAATTTTTGGAGTATAAATTTATTCCATGGGGTAGAGGAGATGGAGAAATACTAGAAGCATCATTATGTTAGGAAAATTTTGTTGAGTCTGAAATCGCCTCCCCAAGTTTTTAATACTTCTCCCTTTATTTATGGAAACTCATATTTCCATCATTCTTGCACACTTATCTCGTTCAGGAAGAGACGCTTTCTCTTCACTTGTTCAAATCAAGGATTCAGGAGGTGCAAGTCTTCTTTAGTGGCCCAGGAGGAGGAATCTGGATGTTGGTTCTAGTTCAATACCACAACGGTATTCAGTGATATTTCCATACATCATTTGTTGT
>JASDQU010308506.1:29802-54984 GCA_032191745.1 Picea mariana
CAAACGATAAGTCTGTCTTGCATATTATTTTCAAACTGACATAAAATGTTGCTCACATATCATTTTTTAACCGACACAAAATGCTACTTACAAATTTTCCTAGAGAGATATATTTAGGAAATTTAAATACATCACAGAGTGATCACACAACTGTCTTGCATATTATTATCAGCATATGCATTTTTTAACTGCTGCCAAACAAAACAGCTGCAAGATTCCGTTGCCTAATCAAGGGTGCTCCTTATTGAAGGGATGGCAACCTGAACCATACTAACATTAAAATCCAACTATACATAAAAATCAACATAGATAATATACATAGTTTATTAACGTATAGTAAGGATGTTTTATCAGTTCAAACTATGTGAACATAAAGAAGAAACTTGATATTAAACAGACACATAAAAGCACTGGTTTAAAATGGAAAACAGAAATTTGTAGGTTTAACCCTAAGAAATGTTTTAGGGTGGCTTTTCATGCATATGAAATTATTATTTAAAATATGTTTTGAACTATCAACATTCTTTATACAATATGAATTGCAAATTAATCAAATTTATAAAACTATAAAAGAGAGATCATATTCATTCTGGATCATGGTTCTCCATGTCTAAGATGATATACATCATACAAATATCAAAATGTGCATTGTTCAGTGCAACTAGTTCACAAATAGACTTGCTTTGGATCACATCATGCAAATATCAAAATGTGCATTGTTCAGTGCAGTTAGTTCACACATAGACTTGCTTTGGATCATGTTTCTACCTAATGCAAATAACAAATGTGCATTGTTCAGTGAAATTAGTTTACATATAGATCAACCAGTCACATTCTTAACAAAATAAAATTTAATAATGGAGTTGTTTAAACATTTTATTTGTTTAACTTTTTTACTGGAATATGTAAAGACAGTGTAGTCACGAGGCCTTTAATGGCATGAACTATGTAGAGATAGATCTTGGTGAAATAGCCATTTTTTGTTCTGAAAAATCTTTCAGTCAGAATCACTCAAATCTGGATTTTCAACAATTTTTTGCGGGATTTTAGATAAAATTGATCAAAAAATATGCCCATTAAAACACCAAAAAAACTAAACATTTAATAAAACTGAATCTTTTTCTGTTAGCCATTTCTACTGAACCAAAACCCTCTGAAAAAGGAACGAATTTCTAGTCCAAAATAAGAAATGAGACCAGAAATGAGAACGCAAGTTTTTGTTAGATGGATCTATTCTAACACTAAACTATTACTAAGAGAGAATCTTATAATACATTTATGTATATGGAGGTCTTACTTGGTGGTTTTCAGTAGCCAAGCCTCGAAAATCCGTGCTTGTCTCAATATTTTTGCTGCTAACATCATGGATAGCTGAAGGCTCTGAAGCATGGATAGCCGAACGCTCTGAAGCCTGGCAATTTGGCAAGATCACTAGCACGCCATTGGGTTTTCTGGGGGCCACCATTTTTAGCAACTTATCTAATAACTCTTTGGTGGGTGGACGAGAAATATAGTACGTTTTCATATCGCTATCCAAATTTGTCTCTTCTTTCTTCCTTACTGCTTGCACTGATTCCCCTGCTGCTAAATTCATCCCGATCTCTTTCTCCATCGCGATATCAGACTCTTCTACTGCTATCGGCCCAGACTCGGCCATCTCCACGAGCATCCAGTCATTTTGCAGATCACATTTACAACTTTGCGCCATTATGAAATCCCTCCAAGTTCGTATACAAATCAAATTCTGTAAATCCTCCTAGAATTAGCCATTTTTGTCCAAATACAGAGGTGCTTATATAAGCAATATAATTATGAAGCGGGGGGACTGGATAAAGATATGAGAACTTTCAAATCAATGCTGACAGATGGAAACGTGAGGGATAATGCACTGTGCATTAGGGTATTTGAGTCTGGATAGGGAACTACTAATTCTTATAAGTCAAGAATCTCTGCTGAAGAATTTTCGGGGACATTCTGTGGTTATTGGAGTAACACGTACAGCTTTTTGGGATGACACAGCATTTCTAGAGRCCCCCTCACAACACGTAGAAAGTGCATATGCGAGAAAAGCTGTTGTATAGCAATCCGAACATGATTTTTCGATTGGTGGCAAAACTATGTTAGATAACATCTCCAGCTTGACTTTTAAAAGAGCATCGATATTCGGCAATCAACCTTTCGTAGTTACTTTTACCTTTGGTACCCACGTTTTGATCCGAGCACAAGCAAACTCCCGCCGTCCACGCCATTGAACGAGTCAAACTATTAATGAAACGGTGGTTAGCATTTAGGGTTACTTCAATAGCCGCTGCACACTAACCATCACCAACGCTGTTACACACGGCCATCAATATGCATCCTGCAAGACTGTCGCAGATGGTATATATACGGTCAGATATATTAAGGTGTATATATTAAGATAATTTGACTGTATGTATCCTAGCACAGTAGGTAAATAGATGCTGGTTAACGTTGAAAGGCTGATAAGATGAAACAAATTTTTAAAAGAATATATTAAATTTTATTGTTGATTAATAAATAAATGGTTGCACTTCATTTATCTGGTGTTAATATTTTCATTTATGTTAATCATTTATGTGGCAATCAGTTAGCTATCAAAGTAATTTTTAAATATGATAAGGTAAATGTAAAAAAGTAAACACATAAACGGATGTTTTTATAATAGCTAGGAATCACAGCCATTTATTTTGTGTGACTACTAAGAATATTCCAGCCATATTTAATCCTGTCCATAGAAAACTTATTAAGCACTAAACCCCTATTAAATCTGCCCATTATCTATAGGTGTACGCCTTTTGACTTAATCAATCGTTGCAGTTTTAAAGACTTTGTAGCAGGTTGCATATTGATAACCTTTACACACATGCATTTATAAATCTACATGACATATTAGGACACTCACAGTGATCAATATTAAAGGGAACAATATTATATAGTTTAAATTGTTAAAATGTAATAATAATCAATTAAAAATATAAAATTAATATTTATTTATGTAAATATTTAGTGATGTTGGTTTAGGAACTGGTGGAAGTTTATATAATTGGTGGTAGTTTTTATAACTATGTAACGGTTCAAGGTTTTACTAAATAAATCTAGTGTGTTATATTTCTTGTCATATTTCTTACATTTAATTATTATTTGAGACTCTAAATCCCAACAAGTAGTATCAAGTATGAGAAAAAGCTGAATATTAAGCAGAGAATTCTGGGAGGAGGCTGGATTTTTGGCTGTCAGATATGTACTTTGAGATGGAGCTGAGACTAAGTGAAAGATTGCCTTGCAAACTCTTATAAAGGTAATTGATTTTTTAAAATTTTGATTTAAAAATAAAATTCCACCACTCCTTGGTTTACAAGGAAGAATATATTTTGAAAAGAAAACTTATATTGTGGAGAAATATTTAAAAAAAAAAAGGTGTGGAAGAATATATATTTTGTTTTTAAAATATTATTTAAGTGGGTGGAGTCTTTAAATTATTTTTTATAAAGTTTGAATATTCACCGAGAGTTTGGAGGGAAATATATATTTGAGTGGAAGTATGCATTTTTTAATGTGTTTGGAGTGGAAATATATATTTTTAAAAAATATCAAATTAACTTTTGGAGTGAGTTTCATTATAGAGAATTAATGATAACAAATGCTAAATTTGAAGTTGAAAATTTTAATGGTAATAATAACTTTGAATTATGGAAATATGCTTAAAATGTTAGATTTGTTAGCAACAACAAGGGCGGTAAAAAAAATATTTATTTACCTTGGAGTTGTAAAATTATTGATGTATGTAAACGGCATATCACTGTAAGACTTGGATAGGCATGTGTAGCCCTCGTTTATTGGGTCACCTATAAAAAGTCTAGACTTAGATTTAATTAGAATGAAGATTGGGGGGCATGTATGTTGGATTAATCTTGACTAGGTGAAAAAGTCAAGGAGTTAAATTTATTTTTTAGGTCAAAACACATGGTTTTTTGGGTACCTCGTGGTATTGTGTCCATGGATTGCATGTAATGAAGCATATAAAAGACTAAATGAACTCCATTGTAAATGGGCATGGAGGTGAGTAGTAAAGGCTTACATGGCAGACTTCACTAGATTGGGTCAAGGGAATGTTTATGTTAAGGTGGAGCACTGAGACTCCATTGTAAGGTATTTGGTGGTGAGCGAAAAATTTTCACATGGGTCGTCTTGGCCGGTTTTTTGTAAAGGTTTTTTCGAATGCAAAGTTCGAGGTGGAGCATTGTGTTCAGTTTAGAAAGGTGGGTCTTTTGAAATGATGATGTGTTTAGAGTTTTCTAGAACATTGACATGTCAATCATTATTTTGAGAATAGATGATGGAGGAAAGTTCATATTCGTGGGTTTTCAAGGAAGCAGCGATTGAAGCAACATGCTCAATAATGCCAAGTTGTAGCAAGTGTTGTGGGCAGAAGCGGTTGTGTTATCTATTAAATCGATCACCATTGATTGCAAAAAGACCGGAAGATTTTGGAAAGATGTATGAACAAGTCATATGGTGATTATTCAAGTATGAAATTATTTGGTTGTGATGCTTATGTTTTTATCAACATTCTAAGTAGAACCCATATCAAACATGTAGATATTTATTATGGTGATGATGTTAAGGGATGCATATTGCGGGATCCTACTTCCCACAACATCATCATGGACAAAGATGCATTGTTTGATGAATATCCTTTTACAAAATCAAACATAGTAAGAGATGAAAGGTACAAAACATGACTGGTAGCATAAGGGTATTTGGAAGGTATTGATTTCTATGAAAGTTTCTCACCTGTTGTTAAAAACTTGTTGCTATTCATGTTGTGTTAGCACTAGTTGTGTTAATTGATCTTAAGTTAGTACAACTAAATGTTAAAACTATTTTACATGGATTTTTCTGAATAAGGAGATGTATATGGAACAACCAGAAAGGCTAGTTCATGATCGTAACAGAAGATTTGTTTGCAAACTCAGGGTAGCCATTGTATGGCCTGAAGCATGCCGGGCAAATGGTACAAGAAGTTGATCCTTCATGGTAAACCAAATTTTTACAAGAAGTGAGTATAACTATTGTGTTTATGGTATATTCATTATCTTGGTATCATGTGTTATGCTTGTTGCAAGCACAAGCATGTTTGAGATAAGCAGGTTGGCTCATTTTCTTAGGATGTTTGAAATGAAGGATATAGGAGTGACAAACCAAATTTTGGGCATGGAAATATAGAGAGATGAGAAATATGGTAAGTTTTGGTTACCACAATAGAAGTATGTGGTGAAAATACTGAAGAAATTCCGTATGAATAATGTGAAACCGATAAATATCCCTTTAAGTTTCCATTGTAAGTTTTCTTCAGGTTTATGTCTTAACTAATGAAGAAGAAAATGGTTATGGTTATATGTCTCATGTATCGTATGCTAGTAGGAGGTTGGATGTATGCGATGAAATGGTTAGTATTTCACATGTAGTTGGTGTTGTCGGTAGACACATGGAAAAACTAGGTGAAGAGCATGGAAAATTGTGTTGATGATTGCGATGGGAAATTTTAAGTATTTCACATGCAGTTGATGTTGTCAGTGGACACATGAAAAAACTAGGTGAAGAGCATGGAAATGGGTGCTTTAATATCTTAGAAGCAAAAACGCACAAGAATCACCTACAGTGGTTGCAATGATTTAGTCCATGGTTATGATTCAAGAGATTTGGACAAGAGGAGACCTACCTCAGGTTATGTCTTGCAAGAATGCAAGGATCTATTGGGTAAGTTTGGACAAGTACATGATAAGGTTTTCTGTGGTGGAAAAAGCTTTGTGCATTTGACTAACTGTCCAACATATCAAAATGGGACAATGCATCATTTTGTAAGGTAGGTTATTGATGGAGGCGAAATGGTCCATACTGGAGCAAATTGTGTAGACATGTTCACGTAACCAATATTGTTAGAGAAGTTGCAGAGTTGCGATGGTGTTTGGCTTCTCTTGGCTTGCAAAAGAGGTGATGAATGGGATAGGGAAAGGTATTAGGTAAATTGTTTTCAAGGTGGAGATTGTTAAAATGTGACAACAATCAATTAAAATAAAATGTAAAACTAATATTTAGTTATGTAAATATTTAGTGGTGTCGGTTTAGGAACCTATGGAAGTTTATATAACTGGTGGTAGTTCTTGTAAAAATGTAACGGTTCGAAGATAGATATATATCTATGAAGCTTGAGACATGTATTTTTGGGGGGCTGGTAGGTAAGCCTAATTGTAAGTTTATCTTGAATAATAGAGATATTGATACAATGCCCCGTGGATGTTTCCTTGACACATTGTCAGGGTTTTACCATGTAAATCTTGTGTGTTATATGAGTGATGGTTTTGTCTCTATTGTCATATTTCTTTCATTTAATTAGTGTTTCAGACTCTAAATCCCAACATAAATATTAGACTTTTTAATTTATTTATTTTTAAATCAGTTTTGTTCACAAATAGTAGATTGTTGAGATTGCACAATCTAAAAGAACCAGAGGTTTTTCAGAGACTAAATCTATGTGTATTCAAAATTGTAATTCAAACAATGGAAAAATACAATTTCAACAACAATTAAATAGCAGGCCTTGAAAAAATTTAAAAAACTAATATTTAAACTTTAACCTTACATAATATTCACAATAATAACAACATTATTACAATTTATTTACCATCCTTACATAATATTCACAATAATAACAACATTATTACAATTTATTTACCATCAATACTACTTGTTTAAATTGTTTTCCCATATGCACTGTAAATGCCAAAGTGCTTATTGAGATGATTAAATCTAGATGCAACTTGTTTAAATTGTTGTCCCATATGCACTATAAATGCCAAAGTGCTTATTGAGATGATTAAATCTAGATGCAGAGAGAAGCTTATGACAATGAAGAAGGTTAGTCATTCTTAATTGTTTATTTTGAAAGCACCGTCTTAAAAGGTTATGTCACTTCAATGTTCATGGCAAATTCAATATCACCTAATGTTATAATGTCACTTTAATGTTCATGACAAAATCAATATCACCGAATTTTTTCTATAGATGATCCAAATTTGGATTTAGACACTCATAAATGCTTGGTAAATGAGATTACAAGAAAGAATTAAGCACCTATTTTAAGAATTCCTTTTCACAAAAGTATATTGGAGTGCCCACTAAAAATTGAGGTTATTCAAGTTTGTTTTATTTGATGATTGTGAGGGTTAGTGTTAAACCACTACACTTGGTGTTAATGTGCTAGATTCATGGTTATAGTCCATATGTAGCATATTGTAACACCCTAGGAGTTTCATTGAGTGCATGTTCTCTTTCCAAGAGCCAAGACGACGAGGTGGGTGAGCTAGAGGGCTCCCAGACTCTTTATAGGTGAGTTGGGATCTTTGGGCATTGTCGTGTCTAAGACAACTTTCCATGATATAAATTGCAATGGAGGATGATGACCGAAGTGGCGAGTTGGCTAGGTGCCCCATGGTGACCATGGGCGCCCTCACCAAATGAAGAACGGTTGAAGACAAATGAGTTGGACGATGGGTGCTCTGGCAACATGAGCGCTTAACCGTCCAAAAGTTGAATTGAATGATTGTGAAGGCTCCATGCCTTGGGCACCTTGGGTGCGCGCCAAGGGGAGCCAATCAAACGAAAAAGAAAAACAAACGTCGGGAAGCTGGAACATCTTGTGCACTCATGCATTGAGTGGATTTGGATTGAGTGGACCAAGAGAAACTTGTACCGAATGCACGCGAAGAATACTTGGATTCCAAAAACCGAAAGTGAGGAAGTCGACCAAGTTGCAAAGAGCGCACTTGAGTGAGTTAGCCGACTCACCCAAGGGACATGTGCCCGTTGGCAAGGTCATCTCGACTAAATGAAGGGTTGCATCTCGTCGTGGCGAAAGGGAACATTCGTTGGGCACGTTCCTATAAAAACTAAGTGAAGAGAGTCATTTGAGACATGGAAGTTTTGATCAAGTCTTGAGCAAGCAATTCATCCAAGCTTGAGGAGACAAGTTGAACTAAGGCAAGGCGAACTTGGAAGAATGGCAGGTATCTTGGTTATGAAGCACAAGGAAGAAGTGGCTTGTTTGGTCTTCTAGTTGAGGTGACAAGGAAGGGCGCACAAGGAGGCAGTTCACCAAAGGGAGTTGTATTATTTTCGTTCAAGGTTTTGTGTAACTGAGCAAAATCTCTTTTTGTATAAACTTTCTTGTGTGGCACAACGATTGTCTTGGTACATTTTTATTTTGTTCATAAAGAATATTTTGGGTTTTAGGTTGGTTTGGCCACCCACATATTTGTTTTGGTTTTTCTGTACGAATGGTTGTTCTTCTTTATTGTTGAAATAATTCTAAGAAAAATGTATACATAACTTATTAAAAATGAAACTAAGTGAAGGCGTATCCTAGGTTGAAAACTTCGGTGTGCTATTTTCGTCGAATGAAAGACGTTGGTGTCACATGGTGACTGGGAGTGTTGGGTGTTTCCACCGCCCAACCTCAAGCTCACTAGGCTGGTGACAATTGGTATCAAATATTGTTTTGTGAAGAGCGCCCTACTCAAGCAACAACAAAGTTTGGGTTCGATGATAGTCGATTTTTCTGGATGCCTTTCCATACGAACGAAAGACATTTGTGATGTGATAAGGGAAGAAATTGAAGGTTGTATAGAGTTGGCAATGAAGGATTTGGGGAAAGTATGAAGCTCTTTTAGTAATGTTGCACAAAATGTGAAGGTTCTTAGAAGCACCAAGATGGACAGTTCACATGTAAATGACAGTGACATCGAAAAGGAGCCCAGGATAACCAAGGTGAAGGACCGACTCACTATCTTAGAAAAAATGATGGATCGACTAACAGATGTGATGTGATCTCATGGTGAGAAGGTCGTGTAACTGGAAATGAATATTGGTGAACTTGTGAAGAGATTTAAAAAGATTGTCCAGGAGTTCCAAGATGCTGCAAACTTTTTCACCAACACTCAGGAAGACACTTGTGATAGAATTAATATTGTGAGGGAAACCCTTGTTTCACTCTAGACGAAGGTGAAAGACCAGGAAGACACCATCATATTTCTTAAATGAATTTCAACCAGTGGGACAAGCTCATCCATTGTGAAAATGTGAATCAAGATGAAAGAGCCAGAACCGGATGATGTGACTTGCAATGCAAAGATGCTAGGCAATTTATGTTGGTACATGGAGCGATACTTGGAACAAATGAATGGAAGTCCATATGAGGCCAAGGTAAATGTTGTTGCTACATTCTTATCAAGAACTGGGAAACTTTGGTGGAGGAACCGAGTTGAAGACTTGGCAGTCGAAAGGATCAACGAAAAGATTGAAACTGGGAAGAGATGAAGGAATCCTTGAAAGCACACTTTGGTCCTGGAAACCATGCTTGGGTCACTATGAACCAATTGTTGGCTCTTTGACACACTGGAAATATATAGATGTACATCAAAGAGTTCACTGGACTGATGTTGGATATCAGAGAGATGTCGAACGAAGAGAGGATTTTCCACTTCATGAATAGTTTACAGAATTGGGCGCAGAGTGAGTTGAAATGTCAAAATGTGTAGAACCTTGCAAGAATTATCACAACAGAAAACAAGCTCTTGGACTTCAAGGGTGAAGCCAAAATATGTCCAAGCTGCAATGAAGGCCTATGTGAGAAGAAACAAGGCAAGAATAAGAAGGACAAGGAAAATACAAAGGCGTCTAAGAATAGCGAAGACGGTGCGAAGCCACCAAAAATGCAGAAGGAAAAGAAGTCAGTTTCTTGTTGGATATGTGGGAAAGAGCATTATGCTAAGAATTGGTCACTGAATCAAAATATGAAAGTGTTGGAGCAAGTGAATGCTTCATCCGTAAGTGTGTTGCAAGTTTTAGGTGTTGTTGTCGAAGCATGATCGACAATCACTCAAGACCTCGACATGATGAAGCTTAGCTATGTTTAGGAAAAGATCAATGGGAAAATGACATTAGTGATGGTGGAAAGTGGTTCTACTCATAACTTCATGAGGGAAGACATTGTGCGAAATATTGGATTGCAATTTGAGCAGGAACGAACTTCCTTCAATGCGGTTAACTCAAGTGAATAGGATATTGGTGGAACAACCAAGAACATTCCTATGAAGCTTGTGGAATGGATTGGAAGGACGAGTTTCAATGTTGTTACATTCGACAATTAAGAAGTGATTTTGGGGAAGGAGTTCATGTAGATAGAGAAGGCAGTCCCCATTCTGCATGTCAATTGTTTGTTTATCATGTTAGGAAATACGCCATATATGATGCCTACGATAAGAGAGAGAAAAGGGATGAAGATGCCATCCTTGCGTTTGGTGGATAACCAACAATATTTCATAGACATCAGAGAATGAAGTGAAGAGATGGTTGAAATGAAGAACTCAAACGAAGCAGAAGTATTGGAAGACTTGGAATGGCGAGTTAACAAGATTGAGGACATCTTGGGTAACATGATGCAGGCCATGGATAAGTTCAAATAATTCTAATAAGAGAGTATGTCAAGGATGGAGGAAAAATAAATGAAGAAGCCCAAACTTGAGGAATGAAAGGAAGAGTCATTTGTTGCACAAGTGTGTGAAGGGGAACAAGTGTGTGAAGGGGAGGAACAAAAACCATGGTACAAACGTGCCAAGAAGGAAGTTGAATAGACACTTGGAGATGGAGAGTGGCCTTACGATTTGGAACTTTAGCGACTCATGGAATAGTGTGAAGGCCAAATAAGTTCCAATGTCACACTATTCATTTATTTAACGAAGAAGTATGGTGATGCTCTACATCTTTTGAAGAAACGAAATGAGGATGGAAGTGGTGGCTCAGGGAGCTTCCCCCTTCTACTCTCAAACTAGAACAAGGTCTTGTTGGATCATTGCAACGAAGACAATAGCGAGCCAACTAGCCACTGTTGCATGGATGACAACGAAACGACAAGACATTATCGCGGGGATAACATCAAGAAGATTTGGTGCCATGGATATGGACACCACACTGACTTGGAGAATGTGAGAGTTGAACATTTGTGAAGAAAAATGATTGATTTTGGTGTTGGGGTGATTTCTTGCGAGTTAGTGTCACGATCGGACTAGCTATATGATTAGCTAAGTCACAAGGGGATCCAACTCATTGTGGGCAATCAACTCCAAATCAAGCAGAGAAGGAATTAAACTCATAACGGGTTGTAGAAAGTGCCTTGGGCGCAACAATTTGTGGAAAATAATTTGGGAATGTCAAACACTTTTTCTCACACACAAGAGACTCTAAATTTACTAAGCTTTAAACTTAGATGATTTTCATAACAATACACATAGTTTTGAGATGTTCAAAACTTTTACATAGTTTATTTCTAGAAAGTCCTAGAACAATCATAACTAATTGTGAAAACATACACACTCAAATACCTCATATAATATTCAAACTCCTAAAACTTTATATACTGGTAAAGTCTAAGGAGATATACATACCCTACTCCCCTCTGGATTTGAAGTTGTAACCATTAAGAAGAAACACATATTCTTAATAATTAGGCCCACTCAAACTAAAACTTCTAAATTTCAAGGGACTTGTTGGAAAATTTTTAAAATAAAGATAAACCACAATATTTGATGAATGAGCTTCCAACATCTGAAGAGCATAGACTTGGATTTAGATAGATTTATGTTCATGCCCATATTCAATGTCCACGTACACATTTTGTTTTTCTCTTCCTCAACACGATCACAAGGATGGAAAGTTCGCTTTGCTAATCAGATCTAACATGCTTCCGAAGGAAGAAATGGAATTGAAGAATATCTGATTATCAGAATCTGTCGTTCTGTACGCTGAAGAAAATGAGCATGCGTAGCTTGATAAAATTCCAACAGGTTGTTTCTTATATTATCCTCCGTATCAGGTGTGATTTAGATCACATGTATTGACTTTTTCACTGGATGTCCGTAGAATTATGTGACATTTCTGAAACATCTCCTTAAGACGAAGCAAGCGAATCGTTATCTCTTGACTCGCGACCTTCGAAATGACAGCGTTGGATGAGCTATTTGACTTCAAAGCACAGGTTGATGGAAGTGATATACGTATAATTCTGTATCACTGTAACCATTTTCATATGTTTTCAGTCAATACACAGTCGGAGAAACGCGTGTATGGCTGAGAAGAAAATAAATAATCTTTATCCAGACGAGTTTACTGTGATTGTGATCTTTCATATTTTAAATCTTATTTTTAATGTAAATAACATTGAATTTTTAAATTAATATTTAAATGTTAAATTAATATGTTATTGCATATTGATGTTCATAGGAATGTAGATAGATTGGCAAGTGTTGTATAAATGGAAGGAAATGTGTAAAGGAAATCTCAAATTCGATTATCTCGATTTACTTATACTTTATTTTTAAGGTTATAATAAAAACTATAATAATAACCCATCAATATCGACCTAAAAAAATATTATTACATATTGATAAAAATAAATAAATAATTTGCATTAAGATAAAATAAATTCAATAAAATATATGAATAGACTTATATCTCATAAAATAGATTATAGTATAAAAAAATGTTATTGCATATTGATGAAAATGAATAGATAATTTGCATTAAGATAAGATAAATTCAATGAAATATATGAATAGACTTATCTCTCATAAGATAGATTATAGTATTTCAATTAAAATAATTTATATCATTTCAATTACATATTTTAAATATATAAAATTTATATTTTTAATATAAAAGATAAACTAAATTAATATATATTATATCAAATTAAAAGAGATAGGATATCTATATTTTTTTAAATTTTATTAATAATTGTAAGTAAGTGGATCTTTTGTCCCATAAACAAAAGGATCTTATATATCAATTTGATGTGGAAGTGATCTTAAAATTAAATTATTATTATAATTATTATAGTTGTTAATAATAATAATAATTTATATCAAGATTAACGTATACAAATGAACCTTATCTTTAATAGTTAAAAGATAGATTATATCATTTCAAATATGTATATTTGTTATATACACATATACAATTTCACTTTTCAATCTCGTTCTTACTTTCATGTTATATATTATTTTAAATTAATAAACAAAAAATTGTTTTGTAAAATGGATTTTATATTATATTATGAATATTTTTTTATTATTTTGTTCATTTCACTTTTATAAATTGAAACTTGGGTAAGAAGATATCAATCATTCCTCCCAACCACCTTAACTAAATCCAAGTGACAAATAATTATTTGAAAAATATGTATATGGATAAAAATAAAATAAAAACATGTGGATCTTATCTTTAATATTTAAAAGATAAATTATATCATTTCAAACACATGTCTATGCCACTTAGAGTTATACAACTTCACTTTTCATTCTCATCCTTACTATCACATTAATATATATTATATTTGAATTAATAAATAAAAAAATATTGTGCAAAATTGATTGTATGTAATATTTTATCTTACATTATGAATATCATTTTTTATTTTTTTATTTTTATTATTATAGTTATGTTTAGTTAACAAGGACAAGTAAATAAGGAGGAGACATGGAAGATGGACAAGGAACTTACAATCATGAAGAAGTTAGAGCCCTGAATATTAGTGTAGGAAATGGGGAGATGAAGTCTAATGAGCATAGAGAGATAATGGAGCCATTAGAGCTCATAGAAACCATGGGGAGTTTGAAGATGGAGGTGCATATTTCTAGAGATGATAATGAGACGCTCTTGAAATTCCAAGAGGAGCAAAATCAACTAAACACTCAATTGTTACAAAGTTTAAAGCAATTGCAAAGACAAATAATAAATGGATCAAGTTCAAGGCATGAGGAAGAAGACAAATCTCATGCAAGGAGGGATAGTCATAGAAGATCCAAGCACTCAATAAGTGCTACCAGAACTCAAAGACATCACCACTCACCAAATCATTCAACTAGGAAGTGTTATGCATTTCAAGAATCAAAGAGTATTCCATACGTTTCCCCAGTCAAACATTAAAGAAGAAGACATGAACAAAACAATTTGCAAGGAGAGCTTAGGAAGATTAAGCCACCAACATTTAATGGTGAAAACAATATGGGAGAGGATCTTGAAGCTTAATTGCTAAGGATAAGAAATTACTTTCAACTGCATAACTACTCATCCAATATATAAGTCAAAATTTCTATACATCATCCACAAGAAAAACCTTCCCTATGGTGGGATTAGCTAAAGCAAGTTAAGCACATTAATGAGAAGAGGATTTCTGAGAAGCAGTTCAAGAAGTATTTCCAACAATAATACCTTTCTAAATACCACTATGATAAAAACATGCAGGAGTTATTTGTACTCAAGTTGGGAAATATGACCATGTAGGAATATGAGAAAAAAAATTTGGAGTTGCTGATATATCTAGGCTATATTAAAAAATAAAAGGTGAAGATACAAAAGTTCTTAGGTGGACTTCCAACATTGTACAGAAACAAGATCAAATTTGATGAAGCTAATACACTTGAAGAGACTATTAGGAAAACCAAATACCTATATGAGATAAACAAAGGTGGAGTAGTTTTCCAAAAGTCTTGGAAAGACAAGAAAAAGAAAAAATTGGATTAGAGGAAGAGGGGATTCAAACCTTATTTCTTCAAGAACAATGCTAATACATATCAACAAATTCAACTAGTTCAGAGTGGATATACGATGGAACAATCCTTGGGGAAAAGGACAAGGAATCCAATCAAATTTTGGGGATGTGAAGGAGACCATCTGTACAATGATTGTCCTCATAAGGGAGACAAAATGAGGAATGTGTACAACATACAAGAGGAAACTGTAGTGGAATATGTCATGGTTAGGAACATCCCAATAATATATGCACCTTTGGAAATCGATAGGTAGAATATCAACCAAGCATGATTGAGGTTGACAATAGAACGAAAGGGAGACTTCTAGGTGCAACCAATTTGTATAATGAATAGGAAGGTCACCATACTCTGAAACACGGTTATAAGGTAAGTAAAGGTCCAATGTACCCACTACCATCTTGAAGAAGTGACATGAGAGATGGAGGATGTAATGTGGGAGGCATATCCACATTTTATTTGATATTTTGATGAAAAAATGATCATATATAATGGTGATGTGCACCAAGGATGGTTCAAAATATAAGGGGAGGGGAATGTAACACCCCCATTTTGTATTCCAAAAATAGTAATGTATATGCATAAATGATGAATGTCTAAAATCCAAACAATGTAATATGTAACATGATACATGGAATAATAATAAAAATACATCACAAGTTGTAGAAGGAGAAGGAAAAAAGAATGGGGGGCTATGATTCCACAAGAGGGAAATGAAAGGGGGCTTAGGGGCTAAAGGGAAGAATAATATTATTTTATCGTTATCCTATGATTAACCTTAGCTTTATTAAGCCTTTGATTTATGTTTATCCTAAGTTATTAACCTTGGGATTAGTTTCCAAAAGAGAGATGTGTGGGATTCTTATGAAGGTATATGGTCTCTCCCATGCATGAAAATATAATTTGTGATTTTTGGGCATGCAAGGAGATTGACATTCATTCCTAGAGATTTTTTCTATGAGCCTAAGTTTCCATAGGATGGCCATGATTAACTATGAAGAGCTTATGTTATAATACTATGTGGAGTTATGACTATGTAAAAAAATTGTTGTCATTGAGGAAAAATAGGTATAACTAATAATCCATGGAGTCCACAATAGTGATATTTCTTGGTCGATATATGATGGATCCCTAGAGGGAAGTGATATGGTCGAAAAATAAGGGGATCTATGATCCAGGTGGATATTGGTGGCCACCCACCTATTCCAACTGGCTCGTCTTTTTTGTTTTTAGTTCAACACGTTCTTCTATACTTCTTTGTAATTGTAGGTTCTACACTTATGGGGTTGCCTGAAGCCCTACATAGATTCTAGGTGGATACTGGTGGCCTCTCACCTAATCCAACTGGCTTATTTTTTATGTTTTCATGTCAGCACATCTTGTTGTACTTCCAGGGTTGTTTTGGAGCCCTAATCAGTGTTTTTTGGCTTGTCACAGTGACACTGTAGACGGAGTCAAAGTTTGATGGTGTAATGTGTAGTTCTCTGAAATACCTTTCCAACAGGCTATCACACACCTAAAATGGAGGTAGTATGCAAGCGTTACGACCCCGAGAAGTTGAGGTACCAACTTACCCATAGGGGCCGACATAACTTTGGTGTTTCATCTTCTAGGGTTAGGTTTTTGGATGTCTAGGGTTTTGGAATTCATTAGTAATATCAAAAAGGCCTCTAGAGCCTCATTGTAATCATTCTTCTCAGAAGGATGCGTGTAGCAGCCACATATCTTCTTAGATATAACTACCACCATTCAAGCAAGTGTTTCAGTTCTACAGTTTTGCAGTTTCATCATATTTTATTTATTCAATAGAATATATTGTTCATTGGATATATTTAGTGTTCTTCATATCTCTGGTTTTACTGTATGTACTCTGTTAATCAGTTTGTTCCTCTCCTAAATCCGGATCAGTGGTATCAGATCGGTTTGCTCTTCATTTATTTTTCTTCATGCATGTCCCTGACAAGATCTAGGTACAAGAAGTTGGGACTCGAACCAATCGAGCCATTACAAGATCGATCGCGCCAAGCTTGACAACAACCCATGGGAGATGAAAAGAAAGATGATGGAGCATGAGATCCTTTTAAAATGTTGCTCGAGGAAGCCCTTGCATGAAAAAGGAACGAAATGATGGACAACTTTGCACAGATCCTTCGTCGACTGCCCACAGGAGAAGCATCTTCATCAAGACGCCATGCAACCCCCTTCAAGGTACAGGTAAATTTTGATATTCCATTATTTTAAGTACTAGTAGATGCAGATGATGTAGATAAATGGTTGAATTTGCTCGAAGGGTATTTTTTGTCCACAATTTTTCCGATAGGGAAAATATTACTTTTTCACTCCTCAAGGCCATGTTAAGGACTGGTGGGACACTTACTACAAGAAAAGGACCATAGAGGAATCTGCAATATTTGTGGTTTCCCCCACATGGGATTCCTTCTGGGATTCCATTAAAGAACAGTACTACCCCGTTGGAAGCTACGAGGACCAGTACACAAGATGGACCACCCTGCATCAAGAAAGGGACCAGAAAGTACCATATTTCACCAATATTTTCCACACCCTGTGCACCAAACTAGGTATCAAAGACTCTGAGTGACATATTGTGCTCAAATATCGTGGTTGTTTGCATATATACATCTAAATAGAAATGAATTTCTGGACATCACCTCATTGGGTAAGGCTTATAGATACGTTGTCAAGATCGAGAAAAAATTTAAGAAGAAGAGGTGAGAGTTTGTATATGCAAACTCCTCATAGCCGAAGCAGGGAAAAGGCGGCCCCAACCCACGCAACAAGGGACAAAGAAGAGATGGCCATTCTCAAGACAACCAGTCCAAGCTGTAGCACAAGAAGTGTAATGAGAAGATGAAGAAGGACACGAGAAAATGGTGTGAGTACCATAAAATCCCTTGGCACAACACTGAAGAATGTTGCTCGATGCAGTCACTCATGGTCGAGCTGAAAGCTTCCGAGTTAGAGGCCAATTCTGATTCCGAATCAAATCTTGAAGGAGGGAAGCAGATCATCAATGTTGAACCCAGTGTCATTGTCGCTACCACCAAAGTCCGTCCAAGTGAACCTAAAGAACCATAAGAAGGGGAGCGCCTCTTTCACTCACAAATGTGGTAAAGGGGGCTCCACTTCATTTCATTTTAGATAGTGGCAGTCAAAAGAACTCGATTTCAACATAGGTCATCAAGCAGCTAGACTTGCCAATGAAACCACACCCGCAGCCCTACACCATCGGATGGCTTTGCCAAGGAAGAGATCTCTGTGTCAGCCAACAATGAGTACCATAAAATCCCTTGGCACAACACTGAATAATGTCGCTCGATGCAGTCACTCATGGTTGAGCTGAAAGCTTCTGAGTTAGAGGTTGATTCTGATTCCAAATCAAATCTTGAAGGAGGGAAGTGGATCATCGATGTTGAACCCAATGCCATTGTCACTACCATCAAATTCCAACCAAGCAAACCTAAATAACCATAGGAAGGGGAATGCCTCTTTCACTCACAAATGTGGGTAAAGGGGGCTCCGCTTCATTTCATTTTCGATAGTGGTAGTCAAAAGAACCTGATTTCAACATAGGTCGTCAAGCGGCTAGACCTGCCAATGACACCGCACTCGCAACCCTACATCATTGTATGGCTTCACCAAGGAAGAGATCTATGTGTCAGCCAACAGTGTAGTCTTCCCTACGACATCAAGCCTTTCAAAGATGAGGTATTGTGTGATATTGCTCCCCTTGAAGTTTGTTATGTTCTCTTAGGACAACCATATTTGTGGAAGCATCATGTTGTGTATGATTCTAGATCATGTAGTGTTATTATTACTTTGGGTAGACAATTATACATGATACTAGAGGTAGCGTCGCCTACCATTATTTCTTTAATATCTGCTAAGAAATGAAGTAAGGTCATTTCACAGACCAAGAAGTTCATCTTTTTTGTGATCTGTGCTCACAGTAAGAAGAAGGTCACCACCACATACATGGCCTCTACACAGATCCTCTCTTTGCAATAGAAACAAGTGGACAGGATCGTGGAAGAATACAAAGACATCTTCTCCTCACCCACCGGGGTACTGACGCACTACCAAGTGAAGCATCCAATTGAACTGACTCTTGATGCACTCTCTACCTAATGGACCAGGCTATCACCGCTTGTTGGTGGGAAATGAGGAAATCAAGTGTCAGATCCAAGATCTCCTTCAAAAGGGGCACACCATACCCATCTCCTCCCCTTGCAGAAGCCCAATTGTACTGGTGCAAAAGAAGGATGGGACTTGGCGACTCTTCATTGATTATAGAGCCTTAAACAAAATCATAGTCAGGAACCGATACCAAATTCCTAGGATTGATGACCTTCTTGAACAACTCAAGGGGGAAACTTTATTAAGCAAGATTGACTTAAAGTCTAGCTACCACCAAGTTCCCAACAAACCAACTAATGCATGGAAGAAAACCTTTAAATCTAAAGAAGGCCTCTTTGAATGGTTGGTCATGCCCTTTGGATTAACAAATGCACCAACCACTTTCATTTGGTTGATGGATGATGTATTAATACCCTTCACCAATTCTTTTGTGGTGGTATATTTGGATGACATCCTCATCTTCATCAAAATGTGGGAGGAGCACATGCGACATATTCAACAGTTTTTGAGCACTTTGCGACAACACAAGCTATATGCCAACTTGCAAAAATGCTCTTTTGGAATGAAAATGGTCTAATAGTTGGGCTACATTGTTGATGAGCATGGGGTACATGTTGATCCAACTAAGATCCAAGTCATTCATGACTGGCCAGCCCCGAACACACTAACTGAACTTCGAAGCTTCTTGGGATTGACCAACTTCTACCGACGGTTCGTGTTGGGATTCTCCCATATTGCATGGGCTCTTAGCTAGGTGACCAAGGGTAGTGGAAGGGAAAATTTCATGTGGGGGAAGGAACAACAAAATGCATTCGATGATCTGAAGCATCACTTATGCTCAACTCCAGTACTCTCCTTGCCTGATCTGCAACAATCATTTGAGATTGAGACTGATGCATATGACTATGTTGTAGGTGCAGTTCTCACTCAACATGGTCATCATGTGGCATACCATAGTGAGATACTCTCAGATATTGTTCGGAATACCCCACCTATGAAAAATATATGTATTCCATCGTACAAGCCTGTTGTTAATGGAAGCATTACATTCTGGGAAAGGATACGATCATCCACATTGATCACAAGCCTCTATAGTTCATATAGACACAGGGGAAATTGCAGAACGACCACCATCAGAAGTGGTCCACCTACCTGCAGCAGTTCCATATCAACATCAAGTATAAGACAATGATCTCAAATCCTATCGTTCACTACCTCAATCGACCTCCCGTGGCTTCCCTCACCATTGTGCTCCATTCCTGTGGACATGAGGCATTTGAGTGGCCCCAACTTTATCAACAAGATACAGACTTTTCCGCCACCTATAAGATCTTGGGTACAGGCACGACTATCACCGATTTTCACATTCATGATGGACTATTTTTCCATCTGGGTCATATCTGTGTTCCTACAAGCAAGCGTGCAAAGATTATTTGGGAAACCCACTACAGTCAGATGGCAGGACATTTTGGCGTGGAGAAAAATATTGTCATTCTTCAAAAACATTTTTATTGGCCAAAAATCTGACAGGATATCAACTAGTATATCATATTTTGCACTACCTATGCCATTTCCAAGCCATCCATAAAGAAGCAAGGTTTATACACCCCTCTTCCTAATCTGAGAATCCTTGGGAATCCATCTCAATGGATTACATGTCTAGCCTTTCATCCACCAAGCGAGGCAATGACTGCGTATTTGTGGTCGTTGATTGGTTTTCAAAGATGGCCATCCTCACAGCCTGCAGGAATAATATCACAATGATAGATACTGCCAAGATATTGTTCGAACGATTGTGGGTCCATTTTGGGATACCATAGACCATCATCTCTGATCGGGACAACGGGTTCCTCAATACATTTTGGTCGAGTCTTTGGTCACTGTTGGACACCAAGCTCACTAAATCCACTTCTTTCCACCCCCAAACAGACGACCAAACATAGGTCGTCAATTGGATGATTGTGCACATCATATGCATGTACAACTCTAAGAATCCACATACATGGGATGAGAGTCTCCCCTATGTTCAACACAGTTACAACAAGGCTCTCCATAGCTCCACCCGCCATAGCCCATTTCAGGTGGGGATGGGATTCCAACCCTTAGGTCCCATTGATGTTGCACTACCTCTTGCAACCACACAGACAGACTCTTCCCATTTTCAGTCTGAGACTGAAAAATCCACCATATTCTTTGAACAAATTCAACACGTCCGCCAACAGGTCTAAGAGATTTTACAGAAATCCAATGCTAAATACAAGCAACGCCATGATCAACATAGGATACCACACTAGTTTCAGGTTGGAGACAAAGTCTGGTTACATTTGCAGAAGGAGTGTCTCACAAGACCCCATCGAAAGCTCTACCCACTTTGCTATGGGCCTTACACTATCACCCAGTGTTCAATGTGGACCTCCTTCGATCATATTTTACACCATTATTGGACACCTTAGAGATCGCAGAACAAATGACACCAACATAGCTCAACCCTGACTGCATGGAACAATCATCCACTGATCATATAGTGGACACACAGGTTAAGGGAACTCGCCAACAAAGGATCCATATTTATCAGGTTGTCAAGGCAGGGCAACTCCTCCACCAAGGCAAGTGGCTCATCCGGGGAAAAATCCAGCATAAATTTCCTCACCTGATGGGGGAACTCAACGAAATGCAGACCATTTCTTCCTAAGGGGGAGGATTGATCCAGGTGGATATTGGTGGCCACCCACCTATTCCAATTGGCTCCTCTTGTCCATTTTTAGTTCAACACGTTCTTCTGTACTTCTTTGTAATTGTAGGTTCTACACTTCTGATGTTGTATGAATCCCTACACATATTCTAGGTGGATAGTGGTGGCCTCTAACCTAATCCAACTATCTTATTTTGTATGTTTTCATGTCAGCACATCGTGTTTTACTTCTAGGTCCGTTTTGGAGCCCTAAACAGTGTTTTTTGGGCTCACCACAGTCAAACTGTATATGAAATCAGATTTTGATGGCGTAATGTGTATTTGTCTTAAATACCTTTCCAACGGGCTATCACGTGCCTAAAATAGAGGTCGTATGAAAAAATTACGACCCCGGGAAGTTGAGGTACCAAATTACCCAGAAGGGCCCACGTGACTTTTGGTGTTTCACCTTCTAGGGTTAGGTTTTTGGATGTCTAGGGTTTTGGAATTCATGAGTAATATCAAAAATGCCTTTGGAGCCTCATTCTAATGATTCTTCTCAAACATATGCACGTAGCAGCCACATCTCTTCTCATAGATAACTACCACCATTCGAGCAAGTGTTTCAGTTCTGCAGTTTTACAGTTTCAATGTATTTCATTTATTCAATAAAAGATATTGTTCACTGGATATTTGTGTTGTTCTTCATATCTCTATGTTTATTGTATTCAATCTGTTAATCAGTTCGTTCTGCTCCTAAATCTAGATCAATCTTGTTCCTTAGGTTATGCAGGATGATGGGGAAAGAGATTTGGTGGATTGGGTTAGGTGTAAGAGTTTATAGAGCATAAATTCTAGGAATTGGTCTTGTTATATCGTCTTTTTCCACCTCATTGCAAGGATGCATTTGTTGGCATGACATGTATGTCCCTTTCCTACTTACAGACCAAAATCGCCCTCAATTCCTCCTCAAAATACTTTAAAAACTCTATGTTTTTAGTCATACACTCCCTATGCACTAACAAAGCATGCATGCAACTTTTCATATGTTTGTTCCTCTCCAGTAACTAACGTATCCACTTTTTTTCACAAAACAATATAAAATGCAAATTTTTGGTTGGAGTTAATGGGTTTCTCCAGTTCCTAACTCTCTGGTTCTTAACCTCCTATATCCCATGTATAACTATTCCAACCAAATTTTTGGAGTATAAATTCATTCCATGGGGTAGAGGAGATGGAGAAATACTAGAAGCATCATTATGTTAGGAAAATTTTGTTGAGTCTCCAAGCCCCTCCCCGAGTTTTTAATACTTCTCCCTTTATTTATGGAAACTCATATTTCCATCATTCTTGCACACTTATCTTGTTCAGGAAGAGACTCTTTCTCTTCACTTGTTCAAATCAAGGATTCAGGAGGTGCAAGACTTCTTTAGTGGCCCAGGAGGAGGAATCTGGATGTTGGTTCTGGTTCAATATCACAACGGTATTCGGTGATATTTCCATACATCATTTGTTGTTCATTTTTAATGAGAACTCTCTTTCTTGTCCCAAATACTTGTCATTGATTCACTATTGTAATATTTGTATACATTGGATTATTTCAAACTGACATCCTAATCATAGGTATTAAAAGTAGTTTATAATTTGTTATTGTAACTACATATGTCACAACATTGTCTCTTTGTGAGTGTATATTGACGAGGAAATCACTAGAGTGAAGGACTTGGGCTTGGATTCATAAAATAGGTCTTCTTCAAATGTGGGAGTCCAATTAGGTGTTCTTCCCATTCTCGAGTAGTTAGTTATTTATCTATTTGTAAATAGTTATGTCAGTTAGAGTTTGTTCTTAGGGGGGGACTTCTCTATGTGATCTTTTGGCCCAAATGACAAGGGATTTATCCCATATTTATCCCTGAAACAGGGTTATGGGAAGAGAGCTAGAGCCAACCATAGGTAGGTTCACCCTTATGGATTCATAGTATCAACTTATGGGTGTCCTCTGTTGCAAAGAGGTTAAGTGCAAGAGAGAGCTTATGATTGGGTAGAAAATCCTTTGTCTATAGAGAGTTGGTGGTTAAATTCCCACAAAGATAAGTGCTCCCTATATATTTATGATTATGGTTAATCAATGTTGTTTATGCTATGATTTGAATTGGTTTCTAGTTTACTCAATTATGTTACATATTTAAGCTTGGATATGTAACTATGGTGGTATTATCCATTGATTAAGTAATTATGTTTGCATAAGTTTGCATTGTCTTGTCTATATGCATTAATTAATCAATAGTAGGATGGAGAGGAAATATGGTATCAAAACTATAAAATGTTGATATAAATCCAATTAGACTATTAGGTATGTTACAAAATGGTATCAAGCAAGAGGGTGGTGGAAATTTGTAATTTTAAGAGGTACCCCATATCCTCAATAGAGTACAAAAGGTATAGGATATGTTACAAAGTGATATCCACACTTTACCTTTTAAATATAAGCATTTATTACAATGTATTTAATAAGTATAACATTTTTTGGGAAAACAATATTTCTACTAACTTCAATATGAAAATTTATTACAACATAATTAACACATTTAAAAAAAATATTTTGTGACATGAGAAGAAATTATATGTATCTTCAAATATATGAAATAATTTTAAACAATATTATCAACTAAACTAAAAAAAAATCTCCTTTAAAATTTTAAGTGTAGGAATGAATTAAATAAAAAAAAAAGTATTATTTGTGGGCACGTGGAAGCTAATGATGGTCTATCATGACGTGTTAGTGGCAATGCCAACATGGAAAAACAACAATCTCTTAACTTGAAGGGATTATTGAAGGCAATTTTACAAAGAATTTGAATATGGTGTAAAAAGATAAACATAGGAAATTGAATTCAATTTCTGAATATAAACTTTTATTTATAGAAATTGTGAATAACTATGTGAAATTCGATCTTTTATAACAATGATATGTTATTTTTCTAGCAAAATATAAGGTATATGTCTCTGTTGTTGTTGAGTACCTTAACGATGGAATTTCCTTCCAAAAAAAATTATAATTGTAGATAACCCATTATTCTAGTGGGTGTATTTTTTCCAAATTTATAATATTAATTTTATATACTTTTGTTAAATTATGAAAATCAATATATCCTTGAAATTATAATGAGGGTCTTAACATTATCATTTTTTTAGATTGTAGATATTCGTCTCTTCTAGTGCAGTGTATCACTCATTTTAGAAATGGTTAAGCTAACAAAAAGTTATATAAAAAATAAAAGAGGCATGTATTCTAGGATTTTGATACACGTGAAGACAAAAAAACATTAAAAATAGTAAACAATATTGATTTTTTTTAAAACTATATATTTGGAATCTGCATAGATGACTCTATCTATGTCTGTAGTTTTATAAAAAACATATTTTTGTAGTCTATGTAAAAATAATGTCAAAAACAAAGATATAGAGAGGTATTAATAAAAACAAAGGTTTTTATCTATATGTAGACCAAACCACAATGTTTTTCATCTCGAACCTAAATTTGAGGCAACCAAGTAAGCATACATGTATACTAGAGTTGTCATTCTCACCCCAAAAAAATGAATTCTAAATAATGTGACTATGTTCCTAAGAATGCGCACATGCACACATTCCCAGGAACACACACTCGCT
>JASDQU010308507.1:40498-52926 GCA_032191745.1 Picea mariana
TGTGTCTAAGTCACATACCCTTGGCGGGAATTTTTTCTCCATTGCCACCATTGCCAACTTTCTTGATCTAGATGGAGAACACCATACCAGAATTTTTCCAACTCATCATGAATTCCATACAAAGAGAAATAATGTTCCATTTGAGTTACCCAGCCAGTGGGATCTGATCCATAAACTTTGGTCACATCCACAAGCGGAAGGCATAGGTCACGCTGAAATTGATGGGGCTGAAAATTCTGGGAATTAGAAGAATTTTCACCTTCAGTTTGCAAGAGTGGGTCAGAGGAGGGAAGATCTGCAGGGATATGCATCTTGGTGTAGATCAATGTAGTGAAGGAGGTAGGTTGGGTATTGAAGGATTAATATGGGTAGTGAGGTCCTATTTGATGGTTTCCATTTTGGCGTCGATGGAGGAATGCATCATTTTATTGATGGTGGAAACATTAGCACTGAGTTTTCTAACTTATTGTTGGGTCTCTTTGAAATTATAGTACAAGGAATTGAAGTGAGCTTCCATGTCTTGGATATGGGTGTGGGTCATGATGAAGAGGGAAAACGAAAAGGAAGGGGTGGGACTAGATAGAAAATGGATTATGGGTGAAGTGTGTGATGACGATCAAGGCGATGGGGGGAATCCAATGATGTAAGGACCAAAAAGGGTGTTGGAAGGGGGTTGGGTCCACGAGAAAAAACATTTGCTAAAAAATKATTGGTATGACTATGAATGATGGGTATGACTGCGATAAGGGAGAAGAGAGGAATCCAATGGGATAGGTCTCAAATAATGGTGCCAACAAGATCCATAATTAATT
Organism: Picea mariana; assembly: GCA_032191745.1. Lineage (NCBI taxonomy): Eukaryota > Viridiplantae > Streptophyta > Pinopsida > Pinales > Pinaceae > Picea > Picea mariana. The sequence continues at coordinate 41,311 of JASDQU010308507.1, forward strand.
TTTTTACTCCTGTGGAGTTATTCTCCAATCTGAAGAATATTGTAGTTATGAAATGCCGAAATTCTTAATAGGAAGAAATGTGTAGTAATTTTGCAACCCGAATGCAGGAGGCACAATTGCGCGGAAATAGATATTGTTTGTTATATTTTTGTTTCCTTCCTAAGGGCCAAGGTATTCAATTGTTCTACAAAAAAAGGTTTTCCCTATGCTATATCTCTCTTATATACGTGGGAGGTCCAACAACAGTACTCGACTCGATATCTTAGGGCACCAACTAAGGAGGCTAGATCGTGCCCTTATCCATACTACCCAACTACCCAAGCACTAGAGAGTATATTCTCGAGTGGTGTTCTTAGTGGTAGTATATTAATCAAGTGATTGATCGATTTATCTATGGAGCACTTCAGGAGATCTAGGTCAATCCGTATACAGGTGTTGTCTGATGCACTACCACTCGAAGGGGTACCAAAAATGGTTACAAGGGTGGCCAATAGATGTGCGCTTAGGTACCACTTGTATTTCCTGTGTTTATGTGTGTAATGACAAATCTTTGTAGCTTTAAGATGTCGGAATACATCTCTACCCTGAAAAAAAATTAACTCACACTTTCCTGCCAAGGAAGGTGTTTTGATACCACCTATAATATTCTAAATATAAAATAGTATGCAGAACATAAATATTTTATCTAGAAATGGTAGAGAAGCAATTATATAATCAAAATAATACCAGAATAACACTAGAAAGAGAACTTTGATAACTCAGATCATCTGCTTCTGCTTCAAGCTTATGGCATAACTCTTCTTTTTCATTTACCCGATTCTTCAATAGTTCCTCTATCCTTTTGGCTTCTTCAAGTTGGATCCTTACATTGACATTGATTTCTCTTGTTTATTCACTGATTTTTCTAAGCTCATCATATACCTTCTTCTTTTATTATTCTTGACTAATTATTTCATTCTTTAGTCTCTTCATCCCTTCTTCTTTTTCTTCTAATTGGGTCCTTTTACTTTCTTCTTGTTTCTTGAGAATTTGTTTTAGTGTCATGGTATGACTTTGGTACTTTTCTAGGACTTCCTTAGTGTATTTTTCAAGATACTCAAAATAAATTGAATAATGTCTTATTTCCATGCTAACATCATCTAACTCAGATAAAAATTTTCTTTTAAACTTCAACAATTCTTCCTCTTCATCTATAAGATAATTGTCAGCTAATTCTACACAAACTACTTCTAGATATTCTTCTTCATTTGTACAAGAACATTCAATATCATCACACTTATAAGTATTTCAATTATAATATTTTGGAGAGTCTTTACCTTCATTTTCCTTAATGGCATTTTGTTCAATGTCTTTTCTTTTGTATTGATATACCTTGTCTAGCTTCAGCCATAGGTCCTTGGAAGAGGAATTTTTTCCTATACTTTCTTTGATAGAATCTAACTCCAGAGAGTCCATTGAAGATGGTATTGAGTTCCACTACATTTTTCTTCTTTGATTTCTTTTGGGATGCAAATTGGTGCAGACCCACTCGACCCTCAGGTTGAGGATCCACTTACAGGATCGTTCTTCATTTCCCTTTGAGTCAGATCGGCTCTTTCAATTCCCTACTTGAATCTTCTTTCTTTTGATCCAAGAGGTCCTTTCGGAAGCTTCCTTAGCGTGAACGACACTAGGTGCAAGCTCCCCCTTCTCCGCGTGACCACCAACTATTACCAAGGCCTAAACTGAAAGGCACTTGTCACAACTTGCCTCTCGCGAGTTCATGAGTCGAGAATCTCAACTCTTCTTGTCCAATCCCACGATATCTGAGATCGTGAGATGGGTACAACTCATTCCCTTGTTAGCGCCCTCTGCGCGTGACCACCAACTAGGCTTCCCACTAGCGCTTCTCTCCTTTCGTCACTTTGCAAGTCGAAAGGTTGGGCTTTCGTCCCCTTATCTTACAAACCCCTCGAGACACGAAAAGTCAATGGGGTGTTGACTCTCTTCAATGAACAACGTGTGTCTGCCTGTCTATTCCATAGGCCCACCTTGCAATTCTCCCACGTGTCCCTTACGCTCCACTTCGCACTTCGTCACTTTGCTCCCCGAAGTACTGTCTCCTTTATATCACGACACTCGAAGTGCCGAGATCCCAAACTCCTCGATGTACCTAAGCACCGAACTATCGAATTTTGAGAGGTCATCTACGCGGTCCCACAACGGAACTTCTTGCCCTTTCGAGAATTCACCTTTCGCAACCTAGAGTACCCAACCTTTGGGCTCTCACCTCGTGAACCTCCGAGTTCATGAGATCTCTAGATATCTGCCACCTATCCTTCCTAGATGGACGACTTTGATCCACTTGCCACTCGCTACTTGCCTTTTGCGACTTCGCAAACCTTGATGCAAGACCTTCGACCCTTCAACTCACGAAACCCCGAAATGAGATTTCATGAGCGATCCAATGGCCCTGGCTGACTTGGATCCTACAACCTTGATTTCTTCTGATCTTACGCTTGAGAAAAGATTGTCATAACATTCCTGCTTCTCTGCAAGATCTGACGGCTCTTGTGACTTCGCGAATTCTTCTCAAAGAATTCTGACCGTTCGTTTCTTCTTGGACAACTCCTATGAATTTTAACCAAGTATTTCTCCGCGGAACTTACCTGTCTGCAACGCAAACTTGCTACACCTCCTTTCAATGCTTCAAGGCACAAACCTTCTATGATTTTCTTCGACAACTGCGAAGACCCCATCCCTCCTGATATTTCTCCAACTCCGAATCTTAAAGAAGACTCTCGCACACACTCCTTGGGGTGAATCCTTCAATTACTTCAAAGAATTAAAGTCCTTTGACTCTGCGCACTCCTTGTAGCAGTAGTCCTTCAACAATTTCTCAGGTTCGAAAACTCTAAGACTTTACTCGGCCTGTGCACACCTTGCACGGATCCTATGTTCAACTTGCACTTCTTCTAGAATGAGAACAATTGTTATCCCTCCCAAGCTTTCAGAGATAAACTCTGACTTTTGTCGACGCACTCCTTGCGGACAAACTTCATTGTACTCCTTGCATGAATTTTACTCACTCAGGGAGAGAAACAATTGAAACTCATTCCTTACTCTCCCTCTCATATTTCAAACATTTAACAAGAAAACATACACACATGGCATAAACAGCAAATGCATGACAAAAGGAGTAAAAAATTCATGAGCATAAAATTCAACAATGCATACACAGAGAATATATGAGAACCATGAGTCTGAATCAAGGCTTTTTGTATTAATCCAGAACTTCTGTACATGGAATTCTTCTACACAACTCTCTTCTTCTTCTCTTCTCTTCTCTAGCTTGACAATCATGTTACAACTATACAATGAGGGTGTCTATATCCCGTTTCCCTCTTGCGCTCTAAAATTTTCTAATCTAGAATTAAATTCTATCTACCTACATTCATTACACATAAAGGCTCCTATCTACTATGGACGAGAGCGGATCGCTCAAGGTCCTTTTACAATAATACAAGCATGCCTCCACTTAATGATTTCATTAATATTTGAAAACATTTTCAAAAAATCTTCTTGGTGCTTTTCCAGCTGTCTCTTATCTCCGCGTTGTCTTGCTGTCGTCTATGCTTGCATGCCCTTGCGATGCTCCTACATCATACTCCCTCGCTTGAAAATTTTCATGGGCTCATGTCCATGAGCTCATGCATAGTCTGTCCATGCTTCTGGATTTTTGCTTCATTATCCCAGCTGGCATCTTCAACTGGATGACCCTTCCACTTGACCAAGTATTCAAAGTATTGCTTTCGCCTGGTCCTCTTACCAACTCTTTTGTCCACTATGCGCTCCATCTGCAACTTTTCTGCAACTGGCATTTGTTTTGTCCACTAAATCTCTGGTTGTTCACTACCTTCTTCTGCTTCCTCAGCTTTATAAGGGTACAAATCTGAGACATTGAATATCGGAGAAATTATGATCCCATTGGGTAATTCAATCTCATATGCATTCGCCCCAAATTTCTTCAAGACCTTACATGGTTTGATTTTCTTCATCTTCAGTTTATTATATGTTCCACTCGGGAACCTTTCCTTTCTCAAATGTGCAAGGATCAAGTCACCAACTTCGAACTGAATTTGTCTCCTGTGTTGATCTTCTCTCCACTTATATTCTTGGCTCGAACTCTGCAATTGCTCCTTCACTTAGCTGTGAAGTTCCTTCATCGCCTCTGTGAAATATTTTGCACTAGCGCTCCTAGTCACAATCTGTTCTGAATCCCTCAGCTCATAAATTCCTCTCCACTTCATACCATAAACAATTTGAAACGGAATCTGTCCTATGCTCCTATTAAGCGAGTCATTATAAGCAAACTCCACTTATGGTAATATGTTGTCCCACTGACTGTGGTGTTCTGTCACCAAGCTCCTCAACAAGTCTCCCAAACTCCTGTTCACGACTTCTGTCTGCCCATCCGTCTGAGGATGATAAGATGAACTAAACAAAAAGTTTGTTCCCAACTTTTTCCATAAGGTTCTCTAGAAGTGTCCTACGAACTTGGTGTCTCGATCCGAAACTATGCTTCTTGGTAAGCCGTGAAGTCGAATGACCTCTTTGAAAAATAGATTCACAATGTGAGTTGTGTCACTGGGTTTTTGACATGGTATGAAGTGTGCCATCTTAGAAAATCTATCTACCACTACAAATATTGAGTCAAACTCTCTTTTTGTTCTTGGCAACCCCAATATGAAGTCCATGCTGACTGCATCCCACGGCCTCTCAGGTATGGGTAATGGTTGATAAAAACCTGCATTCTGCCTCTTTCCTTTTGAATGTTGACAAATTCTACATCTTTCCATGAATATTTTGACGTCTGCTCGCATTCCTGGAAAAAAATATGACTCATTCAACTTTGCGAATGTCTTGTCATGACCGAAATGTCTGGCCAATCCTCCACTATGTTTCTCCTTCAGCAAATTCTCCCTCATGGAGCATTTTGGAATACAAAGTTGATTACCTTTAAACAGTAATCCTTCCTAGATCATGTATTCTTCCCATTGGCTTCTATCCGTGAGAATTGGATTCTCAGCTGCTTCATATGCCTCTTTAAAATCTGGATCATCTCTGTACATGTCCCTGAGATCATCAAAACCCAATGTTTTGACTCTGAACTCCTGCAATAGCAAACATTTCTTGCTCAAAGCATCAACAACTTTGTTAGCAGTTCTAGAAATACGTTTAATCACAAAAGTGAAATTTTGCATATATTCAACCCATTTAACATGTCTTTGATTCAACTTCTCCTATTGAGTCACAAATTGCAATGCATGATTATCACTATACAAGACAAACTCCTTAGGAATTAAGTAATGTCTCCATTTTTTCAATGCCTGAATAATAGCATAGAATTCCTTATCATACGTGGAGTATTTTATCTTGGCTTCATTCAAATTCTCGCTGAAATATGTTATCATCCTGCCTTCTTGGCTCAAGATTGCCCCTATTGTAAATCCGCTTGCATCACATTTTACTTGAAATGTCTTTTGGAAATCAAGCAACACCAGAATTGGTTGTTCCGTAATTTTCCTTTTCAACAGATTAAAACTTTTCTCAGCTTCTTTTGTCCAGTGAAAATATTTGTGTCTCTTCTTCACTGTGTCCATCATTGATGCACTAATTCCACTGAAATTCCTAATGAAATTCCTGTAGAAACTAGCCAATCCGTGAAAACTTTGAACTTCAAAGATATTCTTTGGTGATGTCCAATTCTTGATTACCTCCACCTTATCTAGATCCATCCTCAACTTATCTGTAAAAATAAAAAACCCCAAATAAATGAGCTTTGTCTTCATGAATGAGGATTTATTCATGTTTATCAATAGCTTCTCTTGCTGTACCCTCTTCATCACTGTAGCCAAATGTTTCAAATGCTCTTGCTTTGTTTTACTGAAAATCAATATGTCATCAAGATACACAACGACAAATTTTCCGATGAAATCCTTCAGGACTTCATTCATCAATCTCATGAAAGTACTTGGTGCATTTGTTAAACAAAATGACATGACAATCCATTCGTATAATCGTTCATTGGTTTTGAATGCTGTCTTCCATTCGTCACCTTCCCTCATGCGGATTTGGGGATAATCACTTTTCAAATCAATATTTGAAAAACATTTGGCCCCACTCAAGCAATCCATTAGATCATCCATCCTTGGCAATGGAAATCTGTACCTAATGGTTATTTTGTTGATTTCCCTCGAGTCAGTACACATCCTCCAACCTCCGTCTTTCTTCGGACTGAGTACTGTCAGAACAACACACAGACTCAAGCTTTCTCTGACCAAAACTTTGTCCAAAAAATCTTGGACTTGTCTTTTGACCTCTTTGTTCTCCTGTGGTGTCAATCTGTACACTGCATTGTTTGGAAAACTAGCTCCAGGTATGATATCAATTTGATGACTTATACTTCTAATCAGTGGCAACGAACGAGGTAGTTCATCCACTATTATGTACGCGAACTCTTCCAGCAGTTCCTGAACCTTTTCTGGTAAATCATCTACCCTTGTGCTGGTTAAAACAATCTTTGGCTTCCTGAACACAATGAATTGTGGTTCCTACTTCTTCTTAACCTCTGTAAGAAGTTCCTTCCCACTCATGAGAAGTACAGTGTCGGTTACTTTAGGTTTCACCTCCTTATCTTTGATTGGAAGCAACATGTGAGTTCTCCCATTCTTCTCTAGGGTGTATGTGTTCTTCCTCCTATCATGAATCACATTTCTGTCATATTTCCATGGTCTACCCAACAATAGATGGCAAACATCCATGGGAATGACATCATAGAGTATTTCATCTCTATACCCTCCTATTTTAAATTCAACTAAACATTGTTTAGTGACATTTACCTGATGTCCTTTTTGTAGCCATGAAACTCTGTATGGGCTTGGATGTTCAATAGTCTCCAACTCCAGCGTTTCTACCATATTTGTAGAAACGAGATTATCTGTGCTACCACTGTCCATGATGACTTTTCATACCCTGTCTTTGGTCTTGCAAGAAGTCTGAAAAAGTCTGTTCCTTTGCAATGAATTCTCCATTTCCTTCTCTGGCATTAAGAGAACCTTTTGCATCATCAACGATCTTCCACCTTCAGCATCCTTTGCCTCAACATTCTGCCTCTGTGATTCATCAATGTGAGTTTCACCAAATTCTTTCTTTTTGTCTAGACACTCATAAGATTTGTGTCCATTCTTTCCACATGTGAATCATTTCACCACTCCACCTCTTCCTCTTCCTCTACCTCTGGTACGAGGAAAAATGTTTCCATCGGCATACTGACCTTTCTGTTTGGTATGCTTCCCTCTCTATGAGCTTCCACCTCTCTCAGTTTGAGTCTGACAATTCTTCCAGTCTTCCTTGGGTTTCTGATTTCTATCCTGGGCAACCGATTTTCCTCTGGGATGAATTCTGCCTCAGCCTCTTTGACCTTGTTTTCGGCTCATCTTCTCTTCAGCTTTTAGATCCATCTGATAAGAATCTTCCACCATTTGGATGGTTTTCATGATCATCTCATCCTAAATGTCATATCTCAGACCATTCATATACCTGGAAACCTTTTCATCATCACTTTCATGATGACCTGCTCTGATGTTCAGCCTGTAGAATTCTTCAGTGTACTCCTTCACTGTCATCAGCTTCTGTCTCAAATTTTGCATTCTCCGAAATAGAGTAATTTGGTAATCCCTGGGAATGAATTTTTCCTTCATATTCGCGATAATCCTATCCCAACTTTTGATCTTCTTCTTTCCCTTACAACATTTTTTAGCTTGTAGTTCATCCCACCACAATGATACATGTCCTTTTAATCTTTTGATGACAGGTTTGACCTTTTTGTCCTCCTCGACATCTTCATAGTCAAAATATGTGTCTAGAGCTCTAATCCAGTCTAGAATCTCTTCATCATCCAGGTTTCCCTCATATACTGGAATATCCATTTTTACTTTAGCACCCATTCTCACAACAACCCTAAATAGGCATTCATTTGCTGCATCTTCTGTTGTGACTTCTTATCCTTCTTGTGCAGCTTCATTTTCATTTTCGGAATCACTGACATCTCCAACACCAGCTGTGCGCCTCTGTTCTGTCTCCATGTCCTCGAGTTTGGCACGTATGTCATGCATCTCTCTTTCCATGGATGGATTTAGCACCTGCCTACCCCTTCCTCTTGGTATTTCCCTATCCTCTAGTAGACCGAGTGTTTTCCTGTCTCTTCTTCTCAGTGGCATGATTGAGATTTGTTTCTCTCTTTCCCTGTTTGAAATATACAAACAGATTCAAGCTCTAATACCAGATGGTGCAGACCCACTCGGCCCTCAAGTTGAGGATCCGCTTACATGATCGTTCTTCATTTCCCTTTGAGACGGATTGACTTTTTAAATTCCCTACTTGAATCTTCTTTCTTTTGATCCAAGAGGTCCTTTCGGAAGCTTCCCCGTTGCGAATGGCACTAGGTGCAAGCTCCCCCTTCTCCGCATGACCACCGGTTATGACCAAGGCCTAAACTGAAAGGCGCTTGTCACAACTCACCTCTTGCGAGTTCGTGAGTTGAGACTCTCGACTCTTCCTGTCCAATCCCACGATATCTGAGATCGTCAGATAGCTATAACTCCTTCCCTTGTCAACGCCCTCCGTGTGTGACCACCAGCTAGGCTTCCCACTAGTGCTTCTCACCTTTCGCCACTTTGCAAGTCGAAAGGTTGGGCTTCCGTCCCCTTATCTTATGACCCCCCCGAGACACGAAAAGTCAACAGGGTGTTGACTCTCTTCAAAGAACAATGCGTGTCTGCCTGTCTATTCCATGGGCCCACCTTATGATTTTTCCACATGTCCCTTATGCTCCACTTCACACTTCGCCACTTCTCTCCCCCAAGTGTTGTCTCCTTTATATCACGAAACCCGAAGTGGTGAGATCCCAAACTCCTCGATGTACCTAAGCGCCGAACTGCCGAATTTCGACACGTCGTCTACGTGGTCCCACAATGGAACTTCTCGCCCTTTCAAGACTTCGCCTTTCACAACCTAGAGTACCCAACCTTTGGGCTCTCACCTCGTGAACCTTCGAGTTCACAAGATCTCTAGATCTCTTCCACCTGTCCTCCCCAGATGAACGGCTCTGATCCACTCTCCACTCGCTACTCGCCTTTTGTGACTTCATGAACCTTGATTAAAAACCTTCGACCCTTCAACTCACGAAACCCTGAAATGAGATTTCATGAGCGATCCAATGGACCTGGATGACATCGATCCTATGGGCCTGATTTCTTCTGAGCTTACACTTCAAGAAAGCTCATCGTAACATTCCTACTTCTCTGCAAGATCTGATGGCTCTTGTGACTTCTCGAATTCTTCTCAAAGAATTTCAACCATCCGTTTCTTCCTGGACAATTCCTATGAATTTTAACCAAGTATTTCTCCGTGAAACTTACCTCCTTGCAACGCAACCTTGCTACGCTTCCTTTCAATGCCTCAAGGCATCAACCTTCTGTGATTTTCTTTGACAACTGTGAAGACCCTATCCCTCCCGAGCTTTCTCCAACTCTGAATCTTAAATAAGACTCCCGCATGCACTCCTTGCGACGAATCCTTCAATTACTTCAAAGAATTGAATTCCTTTGACTCTGCGCACTCCCTGTAGCAGTAGTCCTTCAAAAATTTCTCAGGTTCACAAACTCTGAGACTTTGCTCAGCCTACGCACACCTTGCATGGCTCCTGTGCTCAACTTGCACTTCTGTAAGAATGATAACAATTTTTATCCCTCCTGAGCTTTCAGAGATGAACCCTGACTTTTGTCAATGCACTCCTTATAGACAAACTTCACTACACTCCTTGCAGGAATTTTACACAGTTAGGAAGAGAAACAACTGAAACTCATTCCTTACTCTCCCTCTCATATTTCAAACATTTAACAAGAAAACATATGCACATGGCATAAACAACAAATGCATGACAGAAGGAGTAAAACATTCATGAGCATAACATTCAACAATGCATACACAAATAATATATGAGAACCATGAATCTGAATCAAGGCATTTTGTATTAATCTAGAACTTTTGTACATGGAATTCTTCTACATGGCTCTCTACTTCTTCTCTTCTCTACTCTATCTTGAAAATCATGTTACAACTATACAATGAGGGTGTCTATATCTCATTTCCCTCTTGCGCTCTAAAACTATCTAATCTAGAATTAAATTATATCTACCTACATTCATTACACATAAAGGCTTCTATCTACTATGGACGAGAGCGGATCGCTCAAGGTCCTTTTACAATAATACAAGCATGTCTCCACTTAATGACTTCATTAATATTTCAAAACATTTTCAAAAAATGTGCTCGATGCTTTTCTAGTTGTCTCTTATCTTCACGTTGTCTCATTGTTGGCTATGCTTGCACACCCTTGTGATGCTCTTGCATCACAAATTTTGATTGATTCTTTGAGGTAACTGATCCAACAACAACTGTGTTCCAAACACATGTTCCTTTTTCCTTCAAATACCCTTTAATTTATATTTTCCATGCTCAATAATTTGTCTCATCAAAGAAGGGAACTCCATCTACATGTTAATAAATTTTTGTGTCCATTGATCTCCTTCAATCTTGTAAGTCTTATGATGAAAACCTGGATTTGATACCAATTTTTGGACACAACAATCACACTAAGAGGGGGGGTGAATTAGTGTAGGGATTCTTTTACACTTATTTCAAAACTTTAGTTAACAACATATTATTCATTCATACTCAGCTACGTGCATGTATAAAAAACATTCATCAATATTAGAGATCAATAAACCATCACCATAATAGACACAATAACACCATATATATGTGGAAATGTTTTATATTATGTGTTATAGGAGACTACAATCTCTGGGTTTTATCAACACAAACTAAAAAGAGCACCAAATCTAAGAGAGAACCAACTCTCAATACAGGACCAAGCTTGCATATCTTCGCACAAACTCAGAAGAGGAATCCAACCCTCAAGTACAATACCCATCGTATAGATAGAAAATAGTTTTTCAACATGTACATGCCCTACCTATACTACATCATGCATATGTACATGAGTTGTACTCTATATTGCAACACTTGTATGTACTCGACCTCCTCCACTATCATCCTGTGTACACCTTCAGAAAACTAGGGCATCCATTCTTTTGCACCTCTAAAAATTTTTGGCCTATGTCACATCCACCAATAACATGCCACTACATCAACCTATCACTATAACCATCATGTTCGATGCATACATCATCATACATATTCATCAACCTAGTACAAGTAGCTCAAGGGTCTGAGCTATAAGAATCATTTCAGAAATGTCTTATACATGAGAGTGTTTCTCAATGAATCAACCAACCAATATCTAGCATATCCATATATTACAACATCCATACCAACAATTCTTCAAGAATTCACCATACCATAAGAATAAGTAATCATGAAAAACAACCATGCAACCAGACCAAAACTTGTGTAAATGTTATGAACCTGTAGAATGTTGATATGGAACTTTCCTTAGACTTCAGGGACCTGACACAAACATCAACTCAAGTCTCCATGAATTTTTCACCT